>JAMKCH010043125.1:0-36192 GCA_023653785.1 Ophioderma brevispina
TCTTGGCAAAGATATGCAAATCTCTCATTTCGATTCACATTTTCCCCCGGTTTGGACAGATTAAGCATTAATTATTGTCACCACAAATCCTTGCTACACTCCCGGATCTCGCTCATGACATAAAACTCATAATAAGAAAGTGATTTTACCTGTCAACAATATCTAAAATTAATGTAAAACGAGCACGTTCAAATCAGTTTCAAAGATCCTAGGCTGATTTAGAGGACAAATATTAATCATAAGGTTTATAGCATACGGACATGTGATTATGAACACACAACAGTATCCGCTAAGTCGCCATAAGGCAATATGTTTGAAATGAAGAAGATGTAGCCACAGCGGCCAGAAACCATGATTTTGGTTTTTTGTAATTGTTTTTTTTTTTTAAATGCCGCGGGTATTGATCCTGACTGCATCGCAGCAAATTAGGTGTCATTTCAAATGAACCCGGTAGCCTTGTGGGTAATAGACGCAATCACTTTCTGATGGGGCCGGCTTTCGGATCTGATTTGTAAACGCTAAACCAATAACCGCGGTCGCGAGTCCTTCTTGGTGGCCTCAATATGAACTATTGGAACAATTTTCTGTATTGTACATGGAAAATAAATATATAAAGGCAACATGAATTATTTCTCATTTTGTGAAGATTGCGTTAGGTTTCACCAAAGTGTCTAGTAGTAGCACCGAGTACATGACATTTATTCACATACAGCCAGGCGTGGATGAAAAAATCATTGTATCATTCACAATGTGCCATAATGAATTGCGATAAAGAGATATAGGCGAATGCATAGACAAATACGGATACAACGGCGATTGCAAAATACTGTCAACTTTATATAGATCTCCTAGTTTTGTTATACCACTTTTCTTAAAGTGTACTAACAGGCTACTTTTTATTTAAGTTGTTTTTTAAAACATGTCTTGCGGTTCTGAAGAAAATAATATCTACCGCAATCTCGATAGCCTTATTAGCAGAATTAATAATAAATTGTGACCATGGAAGGTCCCATGTTCGGCATTGGTGACGTCGCTCGGCATTGGGGGGGGGAGGGTATGAACTTGTAAGTCAATAGGTAAAAAACAGGTGTCTAAGGAATGTTTAGGGTACTTCCTGGTCAGGAAAATCGGATTATATAGTGTGTCCAGTAGAAAAGCAGTAAACGAGCGATTAAAAATCTGGGGCGGCGGATTCTTGAACCGGAATATAGCTGAAAAAGGTTTTGTTAGCCATTCAATAGTCATTCACTGGCTACTTATTTCAAGACACACTATGTACTATATACCCTCATGTTTCATTTTTTCGCGTTGGCGATCAAAATGGCTGCAATCATACGGAAGATATTATAAACAAAAAACGTTTTACTTTGATACCAATAATATAGTGCATTTTTCTGACTGAAAGATATTCATTTGAAACAAAAAATGTATTTATAATATGTTGAAGCGAAAATTATATTGCCTGGCATTCGCTTAACAATTCACCAGATTGCTTTGTTAAGCAACAAGTTGACCACAACAATGCCATGTAGCCGCAAAATTACCCAAACGCGTTACGGCTGAGTTACTGATGTTCACAAACCAGTTCCTAGCGCATGACAAACAAGCACGAAAGTACATTGAAATCGATAGAGTTAGACCTCATAGATTTGCCAACTCAAAAATTGTTGAGGTGCAAAAGACCTTTACTTAATAAATATATGTACTCCTCTGCCTAAAAATCGGAACAGTGCCGAATTTTTAGTCCAGTATTGAGATCAAAACATATAACACGAGTCAGTATGTCCCATTAAGGCGATGATTTGGGTCGCTCATTTCAGTGAGGGGCAGTGGCGTCGCAGGATTTTGTGGACGAGGGGGCACAGATTTGAATGAATGTACCTGCACGTGTATTGTACCGACAAAATTTTTTTCCAGGCTCGCTACAGCTCCGGTTGACCCAATTTGTTTTACCGGCCTCCAAATTCTGAAAAGGGGGGGGGAAGGAACATCTTCTCGGCCAACGCAAAGCTAATACATTACTACATGTTAATAGGCTACTGTTGTTCCAATTAACTAATAGATCGTCTGGTTTTTATTATTATCAAAACATACGCACGTTCGAAATAAATCCGAAAGGAAAGTTGTGGATATTTTGGACCTAAGACGTTTTTCAACATGATAAAAGGCATGGCACATTTTAAACCCTTCCAATATATTGAAATCTGGGTATTTCAACCCCGTTGTGAAAATGAGGGAATAAAAGATTGGTACCATTAATAATTACGTTTCGTGGAAGGTTCCATGACTCCCACGTTGATAGGTAGTAAAACGTTTTGGGAATGATCGCGATCATAGTGTCCGCACACTGGTATAATGGAATAATGCCAAACTTTGTTCAACAGGATCAAATCCGAACCGTTGTTATTTGCACTGAATTTTTGCAATACAAAGAGATGATGTTCAAGGAGTCACAGGCATTAACTTGAATGGACGGCATTACCGGAGAGCTGTATGATTCTTGTCATAGACAATGAATAAACAGACGGAACTCTATTAAAAGTATCGGTATTTCAACGATGCATTTATCTCCCCATGCATATAATGCAACGTGCAAAACACCTGCAATCAAAGCAAGGCCCACGAATAAATAATTGTTCGTATAAAGTACTTTTGAAGCGCCCCTAATCATGAACGGGCCTGCCATCAAAGTTTCAGAGTTTCCCAGTTTGTTGTCGTTGTCAATAAAAAATGTGTAATTGAATAAAAATCCAAAGAAGAAATATGGTTTCAAGTTGGAACCCAAGATACAGTGGTGGGTCCAATGCATGAATAACAACTTTTTATTTCGTGATTTTTTTCGAAAGCGCTATATTTTTGGAAATAATTAATTAAACCCGGACATCTAAGTAATTGAACAGACAATAGTTAGCTATTGAAACATATGTAAAGAGTTATTAGTAACATTTCATGAAGACTTATCAGCACCACGCGCTCAAAACAAAACTTACAGCTTTTAAGACAAATGTACCGACGGCCCATTATGTACCGACAAACCATACAGGTCGGGGGGGGCACGTGCCCCCCTGCCCCCCTCTGGATACGCAACTGTGTGAGGGCTATTAGTAAAAAAGCTTTAAACCATGCAAAAAACAAAAAAAAAATATCAATTAAAAATTTCTTGAAGGCCAGTACATGGCTAATGGGCCAGTGTCTCAATGCTAATATATAACAGTTAGGAGGAATAGTTCATTAGTAGAACACCCGCGTGGTCACCTTGTGAGCTACTTTTCCGTTTAAGATAAGCATCCTGGTATATCTCTCTCTTCTTGTGTGTGTGCAACGGTGACTTAGTAGGGAAAATGTCACCTTATGCAGTATCTCTTTGTCTAGTTAGTTGTTCTAGGTATCTGGGCTTTGGACTTGGCGGGTTCTAAACCTGGTTTTGTGGCGTTCAACCCTTCCACTTCCCTCAGGAGCATAGTGCTGGGGTTGCTAGTACGCTCCCTCGTCTGAATGACCTTTGAGCTTATGAGCCAGATGACAGAGCTCGCTCTGCGCTGCAATTTGGCTGAGGTACAGTATAGGCCTTATCTTACTTTAGGAATGCCCAAGGATGCCAGGCATTGGTGACTGATGTATTGCAGAACCTGTTCCTATTCTATGGAAAGTAGTATGTAGACCATCCTTTGTTCCTTGTTTTTACAGTCAAACCACTAGGATTGGTATATGTACTTATTCACTGGATAAATTCTCCTCCATAGGTCCGCTCCGATTTATGATCAATTGACCCCGTCCCTTTGTTTGTAGAACAGATGTGTTATTCTGGTCTCTTAGCTGTCTCAGTGATTTTCTGTTTGTGTTCCTCAATCAACTCTGGGAACATGTTGTTGTGTTCCTCAACCACTTTGGGTGAATTTCTTGCAACCATAAAGTAGTAGAACATATATGTATTATTTTATAAATTCTTTTTCATTGAAATATATAAATAGTGAAGGGACTTTGATGGCTGATACCAGATATATGCATGTTCTATAACATATTGCACAAGTCGCAGACGGTTGTGACGACGTGCGTTTTGTAATAGCAAAATGCAATGTTTATTTTATTTCTTGTATCACCTGAAAAATTCCCATAGGATTATTATTATTGTTATACAAATATAAAGCTCAACTTAAATAGCGTCCAAAACGTACCAATGCAACAGAACTGCTAAGTACGGTAGTCCCTAGCTGGGCTAGGTCTACGAGTTCAGTTTCGTGGGTTCTCTTTAAACTTACACCAAAGCTTTGTGACAGTTTATGTTTTTGCTAAAATCGATCTGCAAATGTTGATCACTACGTGCATTATTTTCACAAGATGGCTTCTAGGTTTCTATGCGTACAGCCGCGTTGCGTATGGGTCATGGGATAAACCCCCTTCGCTTTTTCGTGCTATGAGGTGATGACATGATTTGTGAAACTACAATAGGCTTCACGATCATCCGGTTTAAAGTAGCGAAGCGTGGTGGTGTCGTCTTCTACAGGGACGACATTTCCAATGTTAACGGTGTTATAGCCGTTGACGAAGTTCCGGCGAGTTTTACTTCGAATATCAAAAGGGTGGACAGATGTACGACCTACGTCATTGGACAGTAACCAATATTCTAAAGACAATCAGTATTACAGCATTCAGATCTTACCTCGTGTAAACATGGCATTTCCACTTCAGTTTGTAGAAACCCATGGATGAAGCTTTTAACTTCTGGAGTTGAATAAAACTGGTTCAGTCCTGTTTTAAAGGTAATAATAGCCGAAAAAGAGGAGCTTCATTCATATCGGCGCGAAGTGCAAATTTTAAAGGCTCTCTCAGCTGCAATGCGAACGCAATCATTTTGTGTTTGAAAATATCTTGCAGTAAAGACACAAAACATTGGCATATAATTGGAATTTGCCCTCTGCCCCCATTGACTTTGCATTCGCTATCTGTATTCGTTATTTCTCAATTGTATGTCTGTATGTCCAAATTTAGTACGAAGTTACTGAAAAACTTTCCATTCAATAAAATATTGATTTTTTTAATCCTCTGAAAAAATTTTACATGCAATCATGAACCTATTGGAGAGACTTCAAGTGCAATTTAATTACATTAAACATGCTTGATTTTGTCAATTATAAACTTTTAATGGATAAAATATGTTGAAAGGATATTTTTTTGGTCGATGGGAACAAGAATGGTAAACAAACAGGGTGAACTTACAGAGAGGATAGGGTAACTGTGCAGCAGAGATGTTGCTAGCATGTGGTTACGTGACCTGTAAGTGCCTTTCTTTGCCACGCTATGAGTTTCGATGCCATTTTTGTTTGAACACATGCAACTTGCAAATGAAAGCAAATGCCACCTGGTTTACTAGAATCTCTGAAACGTCTCGTTATACTCCATGATCCGTCCTTAATAAGTTGGATTCTTTATGCTTACCAAATAAGCAGGCCTCATTACTTGGTGAACTCATGAGAAACGCAAGGCGCGATGTGCGTCTGGTATTGACCCTTACGTTTGCTAGAAAGATGAGCATAAAGAAGGAATCAAAAAAACTGTTAAGGAAATAGTTTGCACGGGTACCAATTTCTGTTGCCATGTCTTGGCATAACAGACAGTTGTTAAAACCTAAAGTAAAGGTGAATCTCAGAAAGCGCAAGCGTAACGATGGAATTTCCCCATTTACAAGAATCATCAACAGCCAAATAATTTTCTCCTGTTTGTGCTGACCAATTATGCAATGATATGTTTACCTACTCCAAAGGTCCGCTAATGATAATTTACCCACAATTTGCCCTCCGCTTGATAACCTGTGACCCTAGGACAATTCAGTAAACTCACTGGTCAACTTACCTGTCCTCCATCGCATCACCAAGCAGTCCGAATTTTTTTTTTTTTTTTTTTTTTTTTTGATGGCGCTTTAATTTGAATTTGCAATATACTTATGTTGCCATTTTTCTTGGCATGCACGCAGTTTTAAAAGCCAATGGACAGGGAATATCAGAACTGCGCAAGCGTACGAATTGAATACATTTGCGAGAATCATCAAAAGCCAAATAATATACCTGCTCAAAGGCCAGCGTACTGCATTTCTTAATGATAATTTAACACATTATTTACCCTCCGCTTGAT
The DNA here is from genome assembly GCA_023653785.1 of Ophioderma brevispina. Lineage (NCBI taxonomy): Eukaryota > Metazoa > Echinodermata > Ophiuroidea > Amphilepidida > Ophiodermatidae > Ophioderma > Ophioderma brevispina. The sequence continues at coordinate 6,130 of JAMKCH010043125.1, forward strand.
AACCTGTGGTCCTAGAACAATTCGGGTCTCCATTCGCTATCACCATGACAGTGACGAATGATGGCGCGGGTGTAGTGCAATTCGAAAGACCTGGTCATTGTTTGTATTCCGTGTTTTGATCAATAGTTTAAAACTCACATGTTCATGAAATTTTGGTTTGATGCGTAAAAGGCCTCATGATACGACGCAATTGGCTAGCAAGGCAAATCAACGCTCTAAATTCAAATTTGTTATTTATTAGAATACTCTGAAACGTTCTCTTTATACTTCAGTCCTTACTAAGGTTATGTTCTTATGCATTACCAAATTCTTCGGACGAACTCGTGAGAAATGGGTAATGATTGCAATATATAACACTAAGCGCCGATGTGCGTCTGGTGCGTAACCACTGAAGTTGTTAGAAGGCGACCATAGGCGAATATGATCGTGAGAACCAACTGAAGAACTCCACTGGTAACCATTCTGTCTCCATCGACATCACCATGCAGTCCGGAATTGATAGCCGCTTAATTTTGAATTTTAAGGGTGTAATGCAATTTCAAAAGACTTGGTACGTTTTTCACCCCTATTCTTTTGTATTCCCGTTTTGCCCGTGTTAAACGCTTAATGTTCATGAATTAATTTTGATTTGCTTCGGAAAATGCATCGTGATACGATGCAATGCTAGCAATGGCAACTCAACGCTACCTTCACAATTTGGTACAGGGTAGCAGATATAATGGTCATGACCTTGCTCATTTGCAGCAATTGTTTGAGTTGGTATGTACAGGGAATAAATTAGTAGATGTACATCACCAAATCACTCTTGATCTTAATGGAAGGGAATATTGAAACTTTACAGATATTTACAAAGTTACACAACAAATGCAAACGATCGATGCTTCAGGTGTACACAAAGGTTAAGTACAGGTTCGCAGTTTTATTGGAGGTCTACTTATCCCCACAAAATGAAGAAATACGGAAACAAGTAATATGATAGCTGAGCGTCTCCGTCAGAGTAGGCCCATGTATTTGCCGACAACACTCCGGAAAATCAACACTTGTGAGGTATTTACCCAAGTATAGATCCAAAGAATCGATACCTAATGGGTAGGCCCCTTTGAACCACCCACCATTTAATTGCACCACTACCTTTTATACAAATCACCACAGGGTTTAGTCATTTACCCAATTATAGATCCCAATAATCTATACCTACAGGTAGCCACTATAGTAATACACACTGAATTACCCCCTGGGCATGAAAATTTACCAACGTAAGAATACACGTGTCTAAACCTCTTTTAAGTTAAGATCATAAAGACGATTATCACAAGGACCAAACAATGGACGCCGAGGAAAGAATTCCTCTGAGCAGCCAGCTTGCAGGTAAAATACCTGTGGTAAGTTGAACGAATGTGAATTGGGGGTCAAACGCCTAGAGGTTGTAAATACCAATATGTGTTTCCCAAATTGAGATTTAAAACATAGAATCCATCAAGCTTCATATGAAATTATTTGCACTACACACAATCAACTTGAAACGTATTGAAATATTGCAGACAAAAATTGCCTGATTGTCCCACTAAGGAAAAGGTACCTCTGCATAGGAAACACAAAACTTGGCTAAAGGCAAAATGTGAGAGGTGGGAGGGAAATTTTTGAGAGCCCCCCAAAAGCGAGGGACTCACTCACTTGACGACGGATGCGCTATGCACAAATTGAAAGGATCTAATGCTGCACCAAAGCAACGAATTAAATCTCACTGAATCAAAGGGCATCCACGCGGATGCACGGATAGCTCGGTTGCTAAGAACGATAAGATGTACAAGACACAACGCAGGTGGTTGAAGGTCATCTAATCTCAGTGCATTCGGTCAAACAGCGACCACTTTTGACCGGGCCAGCACAAATTTTTTTATTGGAATTGCGATTATTTAATAAGCCGCTAAAGAGAGCGCGTGGATCTTCAATCAGCTATTAAAAATTCCACGCGAGTACGATCTTCACACGCTTTTCCGCAAAGTCCGCTGGCGTTGTAACACGCCCTGCTCAAATCTTGCCCGTGCATTGATTGTAGTACACAAACTACAACATCTATTCAAGTTCCACATTAACGTTTGACTTTTCGGATTTTGAGCATTCACAAAATTGAGGAGAATGGGTGGCATTGACTATTTGAATATCATGTTTCATCGGATTAGATAAAGGTTTGTCATATATTTATAATATTTTAGACGATCGAAGGCTGTAAACAAATCATGGTAATTCTGGTGATCATGCCGGGATCTTCAAACTAATAGTATTGCCAGTATTGGTAGATATATTTTGTGTTGTATTTTTGAATGCAGAGGTCCACTGCGTTCAATTGAGTCCGAGTACAGCAGGTCTTAGTCTGGTGGGGAAGTCCGAGTCCATGGCATGGGGCCCTGAGGTTCGAGTCCATGGGACCCGATGCGTCCACCGAGCATGAGTCCTAATTCCTGAGTGACTCGGACGCGCCAATTGAGTCCGGACGAGTCCTGGGCCGTTTCTAAACGCCACATCGTAGTTCGTCACGCCCCGCGTCACGAGTCAAATCTGCAACCGATTGCGTCAAAATCGTGTCTGCAGGCTTAAGAGCGGATGTTCAGAACAACAGAATGTCATGTTCCACAAAGGAATGTAACCCTAAAACAAAACAGTGGGCCATCTATACAGTGCACCAGATCCGCAATGTATGTGGTACTTCCAAGATCCAGATGTTTGTGAACGTGCGTTGGACTGTCGGTCACGATTCACATTTTTCATGCCATTAACAGCATGATTGTTGCGACAAACAAATCTATCTCGTAAGTGCGTGCACGTCAGTGCGTAATTGAATCGCGCGTTATTTAGGCGTGACAAACTGTTGAGCATAGAAACCGCGGATAGACTCGTGTTTCCCTATCGCACTCCAATATTTCGAATTTCGATCTCAAGTTGCCGGGGACGTCACTGGTTCGCCGCGTTAGGTTTTGCAACCCTAAACACACGCGCTGGCCTTTCCATTGAAACACTCACGTGAATAAAGGCATCACAATCGAAATGCTAAAGCGATGCAGAGTCACGTCATTACTTACGTCACCATCAATGACTCAAGACCGAACAGAGTAAACGCTGTGGGCTGTGCTGTGTGCAGTAACACGATACTCTTATTAGTAATACACCATGCCAGCCACTGGCACTGGCCACATCCGCTCGTGTAGATAGCCCAGAAGTGATGTGTGAGCATATGGAACATTTTTGACAGAAACACATGTAGCATGGGTAATGGTACTACTTTGAAACTATTACGAAGCCTATGTTTACAATCACGACAATACACAATACGTGATCATCAAAAATCACCAGTGCATGCCAAGCCTAGACCAGCCTTGCTTCAACTACAAACTAGCAACTACCTGTTGCGGGCTCGGCCACGGGTTGACGACGCTACATATACTAGTCAATTCTGTAACAAAACTCCACTACGATATTACTATTCCCATGCAAACAACTACTTATGGTCTGCTGTTGAAGAGATGAAGGCAACGCCAATTTGAAAACAAAATCCCTAAAAACTATTCCAAATTTCAATTTTTTTTTTTCAAAAAAATTTCTTCATCCCACATCAGACAACCAGATGTCAATGTTCACAAGGAAATGCAAGACCGAAAACAATACAATGGGGCTATTACAAGGGCACCACATCCGATCAAGATCTGTGGTACTTCCAAAACCAGATGTGTGGGACACGCTGCGTTGACTGTCTGCCCGATGCACATTTTCATGCGTTACAGCATTGATTGTTGCCGACTGTAATAAATCAAATTTATCGCGTAAGTGCGTGCACGTCAGTGCGTAATGAAATCAAACGTTAGTTAGGCGTGACACTGCGATGCAATAGAAACCGCACTCCGCACTCCCTAGATTGCATCGCAAGTTTGAGGGTGACGTCACTGTGCGCGTTAGGTTATGACACCCTAGAAACGCACGCGCGACCTTTACTTGCAACACGAATGTGAATAAAGGCGGCACAATCGAAATGCTAAAGCGAATGCACAGTCCCGTCATTACGTATACGTCAACCTCAATGACTCAAGACCGAACAGAGTGGGAGTGCACTGCAGTGTGACAGTAACACGATAATGCTATGTATGTAATACACATGCAAGCCACATTGATCCGCTCGTGTAGATAGCCCCAGTAAGGAGTGTGAGCATATAGGAACATTTTTTACAGAAAACAAATGTATCATTGGTTTTGATATACTTAGAACTAGTAAGTAGCCTATGTTTACAATCACGACAACAATCAATACAATAAGTGATCGTCAAGATCATCGAGTGCATGCCTAGCCTAGGCTTGCCTTGCTTCAAATACAAAATCGCAATACCGGCTCGGGTTCGGCAATGGGTGACGAGCTAAAGATACTAGTAAATCTCTGATTACAAAACATCCACTCCGCTACTCTACTTTCCATTGCAAACAACACTTGTGGTCTGCTGACGCCGAAGAGATGCAGGCAACGCAAATTGAAACTAAAATCCATAAAATATTCAAATTTCAAGGCTTTTTTCTCAAAATTCTTATCCAACATCTTTTGTTGGATGAGAAAAGTTGCTCAAATAGCGTTTTCTAGCTATATGCCAACAGGTGTGCGAGTCTGTTTGGTAGAATAAGTAATTGATAGCCAAGTGAGTCGATTTTAGCGGATATGTCGCCATTGGTCTAAAGCGTATATTTCGCAACCTCTAAATCCCAACATCAGTAACGAAACATTAATGACCTTCACCGCCTGCACACACACAGGGGCATAAGGGATGAACCATTTCTTAAGTAGGGGATAAAAGTCGTTTATTTTCAGACAAGCTGCATAAACGTTACTTACATATAAATACTGCCCATTATTGGTCGGTTAATGTCCTTTATTCTGCAATAATGGGTCGGGAATGCATTTCTTTATGATTAAAGCAAGATTTATAGAATAGAAATGAAGGCTTGCAATATCAATCGATAGGTTACATAATGTAGCACCAAGCGAAAAAATAAAAATATGGCTCGGCTGCATCTTATCCATTATCCATTACTTAGTTTTTTTCCAACCTCGAGCAATATTTATCGTCCAACCACCACCCTCCCCCCCATAGTGAACTTCGTTCCGGTGCGCTAAAATGCCAAAAACTTCGTAAAAGCTTCTAGGTATCGTCTCTCTCCCTCTCCCTTCATCCTTTCTGTCATTTTTGCTAAAAAAATTTGAAGGTAGCAATCACCTTCACCGGGTTTAGGGTAGGCTGTCCAGTCGAAGGGTGGGGGGTTGTTCCCACCCAAGGATATTTTATGGTGCATTTTAAAATATTATGCACAGTATGGCTCTATAACTCTATGTTTATGTAACAACATATTCATTTTGCCATCATTAGATCTGGAAACCGCATGAAAATCCGATATTCCGACTTTTTAGCGCAAATCGGTTTTCTGTTTCGCCTATTTTCCTGTGAAAATCGCCAATTTGCCGATTCGCGGACTTGATGACGTCATTGTGACACATACTAGGTAGTTGGTACTCTTATTTTGGTAATCATGGAAAGAGAACCATACCTATCCACTGGTATCAAAACCGTAAGCATCGGGTGCTTATAACGAATTCTCGAGGGGGTGGTACCACCCCCCCCCCCCCCTTGGTCGTGAACGTAGTACAAAACCCTTGGGGGACGAGGGTTAAGGACAGAAAATACCCAATGTCACTTTCTTGAAAACACAATGGTCGAATCTGCAATATACGTTAGGCCCACGATACAATAATCCTCAACTTTTTTAAGTAAGTTGGTGTTGAATATAGTTTCCCAACATCCGTACAACAGACGGAGTCCAGAAGACCGATACCAGATAATCAAAGAAAGCAGTCGTTGAATGGGTACTTCGCCTCCCGCAGGAAGAGCCACAGAACATCTATTCCCTACACCAACCTACTCAAGACCCGGTTTCAGAGAGGTTGACAACGTTAGTCTCCTTTACCTCAGAATACATAGTTTATAGATCATCTTGCAATGATATCGTCGACAGACAATTAAAAACTCACGACAATTAGTAAATAGTAAGTTCATTGCAAATTCAAAAGAAAAAAATTAATTTTAATCAAACGTACAAAATTCGGGGGGAAAAAAAAACAGTGTTACAGAATCTGAAAACGTTAATTGAGTTTGTCTGGACTGTTAAGACGGGTACGAATACATCAGCAATAGTAGTTTACAATCAATAAGTAGTTACTTTGCCAAGTGAGATTGAAAACTAACTAGGCAACTTTGGGGTCACCTGCAAAGTTTTCCATGGGAAAATAGCGCAACTCAATAAAGAAAATCTAGTTTATTCGTTGTACTGGATCAATAACAGGAAATTGGCTGGAAATCACCGTTGAGCATGAGTTGAATAATAACCAGGACAAGAATACCAACCTTACCAAGAATCATGGACAATAAAAAAAAAAAAAGGACTCCTGAAATTAATGGGTTCAAACAGGCTTGGTTAGACAAATTTATCGGATTTAAAGCAACTTCATGTACTGACGTTTAATTCAATAAAAAACGTATAGAATTAACGTCTTCATTTGAGTAAAGTTGGTACAGACCTTTCACATTACTTATCTAGATAACGTTGACAAGAGTTAACTAAAAGAATATTTTAATCATTTGAAAATGACAATTTTAAAATGTGTTTTCTTCGGCAAAACTTACTTTCAGCAATTGCCTGTCTCAAGATTCACAAACAACAAAGCAAAGTGCACGGATTGCTCGCCTTGTTTATAGATACAAATACGCGTAGTTCTTAAAATGAAGCCGGTAGTTACACCGAGACATGAGATTGGTGTTCAATTCTCTTGATTACAAACCTATATGCTATACCAAAGTCATCTTACAATCTTACACTCAAAATAAAAACTTTTAAAAATATAAATTGTGCATTTTTACTGTGTATTTTTACTGTATTTGTAGACCAGTTCCTTAGCTAAATCCTCGTTTTTATTCCATCCAATTTGAAGCACCATTACCGGAGTTATTGCCCATTGAACACCAAGGGGGATGATACAATCCACTGGGGCCAATTTCACTAAAGGTTCACGAAACTAAAGGTATAGGCGTGTAACATCATTGTGTGATTTAACCGTTTTCAAACGAATATTGTACAGATCATAGTGAATGTATTGCATGCACTTAACTATAAATCCATAATTATTTTTCAAACAGTGAAAGCACCAGAGATTATGTTTTGGCGAAACGGGGCCTCACTTTCCGGGCACAATAATTATAGACACTCATGTAATTTAGGAATTGTACTGCTGAAACTAATGGAACAGCCACAAAGTCTCTGTTGGGGAACAACTGTGGAGGGCCAATTCACCACTGCCTCCAAAATGCAGGAAGGAACATAATGAGACCTAAGAAATCAGGTTGCCAAAGCCTCCTAAAGGAATGATCGTTGGTGTTCAAAGGCCTCAGCTTACTTACAAAGCGGGTGTTTTTATGGTTCTACCTTCTGCTGAAACCTGGCGTAGGCTGAGACAACAAGACGGTTGCAATAGAAAATTTCCCAATGCTACGTGTATTTTTATTGGCATGTGCCATTATAAAGTATAATTATATTAATCTCACAATAACCAGCACTTTATACCTAGTTTTGATTTTAATTAAAAAAAAAAGAATGTCTTGAAGTTGATTTTCAGTGACATTGTGTTGATATCGGGATAGTCGAAACTGGACCAATGGGTTTTTCAAGTGTCTCAGACCGGCACCCCGCACCCCCCCCCCCCACCCTGCGTACGGGCATGTCTGGGTTATACCGTCTAAATGTTTTTGGATTCAGGATTAGGTTGTTATGGGTTTCAGCGGCTCCCGATTACACATATAATTTTCTGTTATTTCATAGGAGAGGCCATCACCAACATACTTGAATTCCCACATTTCATTTGATCTGATATCAACTTTAACGTGATATATGTACCCATATTTCCAGTAACCGTAAACAAATTATATTAATGCTCATAGCATCATAATGGATGGAGTTCAGCAAAAATATTTTGCAAATCAAATGAGAAAAATATAAGCTTTCAATGGTACCATAATCTCAGATTTGATGAGGTGAGTGGTGAGGTCGACGGTGAAAATCGGATTTATCCCTTTAAGTACAGGATGAAATGAATATGCGGAGTTGGGATCGTATTTTGGATCAGGACCTGTGACATTCGGTTAAGATTTTATAGGGTGTGTTACAAATTGGTTGCAGAAAATGAACGTGCTTCCTGACCTGTCGCCCGAAAAGAGGCAATATTCAAACATCTGAACAAGAATTAATTCTTCCGGGAGCTTCATCTCCAAGACAACAAGAGCACTCTCGAAATTTTAGTTGTCGGCATTCAAATCAGTACATTCTGGCATAATCTGGTATGCTTGGCCATGCGTAGAAAATTCACCGTGCACATTCTTCATATAATGGATTTGTTGAATTTGTCTTATCCACTTCAACTTTCTTCAGGTTATCTCTTTAAACAATTATGGGCATAGTTTAGACATTAAAGTCATGTTGTTTGTTTGTTTGTTTCTTTAGAAGAAAAGCATGCATCTTTGATTTTGAGCAATTCCTTGTAAGGAACCAAGCAATTCCATGTAAGGAACTAAACGATATTGTAAATTGTTCATTTTATTTAAACTTGGAGTTACTTCAGGATTCTCGTCAACATTTCTTGCAGATAACTATTATCTTACAAAACTAACATCATTACATCTGGAAGTACATTGACAAGGACACGCGAAACTGTATATAAAGTGAGTAAACTATGAAATTGATACATATTACACAACTGAAAATGACAAATGACTGAAATATTTATTAAGGCTTATTTTGAGCGACAAATGCTGGCTAGTGTTAGTATTACATCGCTCGGCTTCCCACTCCCCAACTTTATTAAGAACACCTGAATCAGCGATTGACAGAAAGGGAAGTCCCCTTACATTGATTAAATTTCCTTCAGTAGTTTTTTGTACATGACAGATCCATCAGTAATATGTGATATTTGATTGCTCTTCATATTAATGTTCAAATAACTCGTCTAAGCATTCCATGGGCAAAGATTGTAGCTTTTAAGCGCATGATAACAAGCAATACGTAGTGATTATTCGTCTGACATTTGCGTTAACTCAGTTATACGGTCCGTCTGAAGGACTAAGTCGTGGAGCAGCCGTCTGACTTGGGAAGGTTTAGAAAATAATATGGTTCGAATTCTTGACTCTCCATTAATGTGTCAGCTATCGTGACGAAATTTCGCCATTCTTGCTTCCTTGCTAGCTATCATTACGTTACATCAGACAGCTCAAGGCGAACGCGAAACATGTGTCTGTAAGTGTCCATTTCGTCGAGTAATAACATTATTTGCTCGATTCCTGGTGATTGCCCGAAGGAGACTTATCTGTTGCTCTTAAATAATGTGATAACTACGGGCTCGTTGTTCAATCAAAAAGACGTTCATCAAATAGTCTTAAATTGCGGCCAAAAAGCATGGATGAGGGCCCAATTTGAACTCGTTGCTTTATGTAAGTTCAATGTCACTTAGTAAACAGGTCAAGATGAATTACAATCTGACCATTCAAATAACAACAATGTTGTCTTTAGGTGAAGTCTGACTGCTGATATTTGTCGTCGAAAACATATCAAATATTCTCTATTTCTAAGTATGAATTAATGTGAAGGTTGTCAATAATTTCTATCAGTGAAAAGGCCAAGGGTCCATCTCGACTTTAAAGAAAAATATTTGTTATAATGTTTAAGTTGGAAAAACACAAGCAAGAAATAGATATATTTTCGATACGATGATTTTTTACCTTTTTGAAGGAATCTGTAATATCTTGCAAAGTCCGAATTGCAATCAAAAACCATAAATACATAATAATTATGAACTCCTGGGATGGTATTGACTGAGATGAAATTAATGTACACGATCAGCCCAAGGGTCAAAATGATCTAGATACTGTTGGAAACGTCTCAAATATCATTTCCTTAATAGTTCAGGAAAAGCTAAAAGGTCTCCGTAATGTCGTGCTATTCAATTATCAGCGAAGAAGTTTGGATTTCACCTATCAAGTGACGCTGGACCACTTCGCCTAATGACTCAATTACATACTAGCACGTTCAGATGAACTGCGGTCAAAGTTAAATAATGACATTTCAAAGGAAAATTCCTCGACTAAGTAGAGAACGATGTTCTCATATGAAAGAACAAAACCTTTGGTAACCTTTTAGAGTAACAGTAAAAGCATTATGTAAAAGATTTATGGGAAAGTGTCTGATTACATTTTTGTATTTGTATAGGGTTTTTGCTTAAAGAGAAAAAGATAGACTCGCCGACGTTATGGGCTCTTTGCCAGCAGACATTGTCTGAAATTCATGAACCTTTAAAAAAAGGTATATTCCGATATATAAAAGAATTTCCAATCGATGGTGTTCACAATACTGGTTAATTCCAATCGGAACGCTCAATTGTAAGTTCGTGAATGTAGTTAAGTGCATCATGTTTTTGTTTCGTTTTTGTTGTTTGTTGTTTTTGTTTTGTGTTTTTTATTTGTTTTTGCTTTGATTTGTTTTGACCAGGAGTCTATATTGATTGTGCAAGTCAAAGTGTACAATGCTATTCTTATTGCGATATGCCTGTGATCTTTCCTTTCTCAGTAACCCTAGAATAACTTTTCCATCTTCAGCCATTTGGAATGACAAAGAATCAGAACGGCTAAGTTAAAAATACTCCAGATCTTTACATAAGATTAAGGGTGTATTTCGTGATCCTAGCACCTCATTTTTTGTTTATGGTTCACTAGATACGCACGAAAAAGGTTATTTCCACAATTTTAGTTGATTTGATTATGACGGTGCGTTTTGATGTTATGAGGAAATGTTTGTATCACGCTGCCCCATAGGCACTGTGTTGTAATTTGGACAGAAAATACAACATTACAAATTTCTTCCAGAGTAGATCTAATTTGCACGTTAGATTAGGCACACATAGGGCCTACTATACTAAGGCCAGTGGTTCAGATGATTAAAAAATCTCAACTTTTTGTGGGTAAGTCGGTGGGATGAGACTGTGAATCACGAAATGCCCCTTTAACGGTTTTAGATACGTTGGTTTTGAACGCATCTTTGATCTCGTAAATTACACTAAAAGTAGACCATTACTGATATAACAAAAAAGTATTCCTACCTCTGGCGGGACTTCAATACTCCAATCACATGCGTGGATCCCTCATGTAAACATTAATTTGGAAAGCCCTTTTAAAAGGGTGAGTATATTTGGAAGTTAATCTATATTGCGAATGTAAAAAATGTAAATATAGGAAGGTAAAAAATGTAATTATATAGGCATATTCCAAACACCTAATTTGTGCTGGTACTAAAATTCATAATTTATTATTGTTATTGTGATTTGCAACAAGAATGATAGCCATTATAATATGTGTAAAAGAATAATATTTTACACCTTCTTATTCTTAAAAATATTTTCCGAAAATATTTTTTACGCTATCAAAGTTAATGTTTCCACAAAAACATGTGATTATGAGCATTAAAGTCCTGCCTCGTGTAGAAATGTGTTTAATATGCAGTTTTACTCTTTAGTTTTCGTAAAGAAGACGACCACAGATGTACTCAAACCAACATATAACAAATCATAGTAGGGCCATAAGTGAGAATCTTATTCACGCAGTTTGGGGAAGGTTTGAAGATATTTTTATATAGTTTTTAAGAGTGCTGAATCAGAATTTTTGGGTCCAACTTCTAGGTAATGTTTAGGAAAATTGTAAAATAAGGGGTAAATTTAGCAATGTTTAGTATAGGGGGAAATTTTAAATCAAGTCAAAAGGTGATTAAATGTACACCAATGTATTTGTCTTAGAAACAGTTTGTCGTGATAAGGTTCAAGGTCATCCTGGGGTAAATATGTTGACCCCTATGGATCACGAAGATCCTTGTTATATTTTGCCTACTAATTATGCAACAAAATACCCACCATTGTTAGACAAGACGAACACTTTGACACCAGTTTCAACAAACTGTATTCTCATACATGACCCTACTGTTACTGAAATACTAAGATCATCCTCGACCTGACTACTAAAAAACGATTTAAGGGTCAACAATGTTATAGATAGTTGAATTGTAATTAACCAAGGTCATTAGTACGGCTGCAAACTGGATTGCAAAAAATGATCACACATGCAAAGGGTAATGCTGATCGGTTGGCGCCGAGATTGCGATTAACCCCTTTTTGAAAGAGGCCTGCTTCTCCAAGGATCAATGATGGGCTGCGTTCTAGAAGTGCATTCCAGATGCGGGCAGATGATGGAATGAAGATCTCTGGTGGCTAACTAAGTCGAAACTAGGAACTACGAGAGCTAAGTCATAAATTTGACTCTTCACAGTGTGAGAGCTCCACCTGCTCTGCGAATTACCACACGAATTTAGAATGTGTATGTCAAATGGAGAGAAACTGCAATCCACATTGTCCTGTTAGGTTTTATTGCGGTAAAGATAAGCTGATGACAGTTCTTACGATACATTGTGAAAATATCTTAATTGCATCAGTAAATAAAATAGAAATATCGTGGTAACAAGTTATGCCTATCACGAATAGCGAAAACAGACAGATGGAACCAAAGTGCTATCGCGGCGCTAAATCCATAAATGTAACCGACATGAGCAAAGATAACCCGTCATAACTGCTTATAAACCTGCGTTATAATGCTTTTATAAGGAAGTGGAGTACTATAACTGGGATAATAATAGTTGGAAAATTATTAACAGCACAGAGGATTGTCACTTAGAGCTGATACCGTTAGGTGTATATTTCATGACACTAGTATAAGTCCAAAGTTGGTACAATTAGGGGCCGGGTATATGTTTAACTGCAAAGTGATCCCGTTCGGGGTCACTTCAGAACCCTGGAACGAGCATGGGTGCCCAACGAAAATCCCCGGGTCCAACGCTTGCTAAAATTAGGTCAAACTGTATCTTTATTTTTCACAACTGGACAGTCTTGGCCTGTAAGAGCTGAAGCACAACGAGTACATTACTTCTATATACGAAAAACAACAACAAATACACACCTGAGACAGCCGGAACGTGTTTGTAATATTGCAAATACTTTACACTTTACGGGTTCGGACATAGAGTTTTCGAAAATTCTACAGTAATGATTTGCTCGCCGATCAGCGATTGTGGCAGAGGGATATGATCAAAGGTCCGCTTGAATCCCTTACTTTGGTGCGAGTGAATGGATAAACAGGTTGAAATCGACCATTTGTGTAAGTCGATGTGCTTCCTTCTTTCTTTCTTCCATGGACAGACACACATCCTAGCGATACATAGGATGAATGAACCCAAGCGGTGAAAATAAAACAGACACATCATATGCAAATTGTAGCCGGAATCTTTCCAGAATCGGTCCTCTCCTCAGACCGATACTCGAACCTCTCATCGAGCCGCTTAATTCCCTGTTGCTTGTATTGAAGCGAAAGGGTGGTGGAATTCGTGAGAGGTCAACCAGTCCGTCCCAGTCTTCCGTTTCTGGATCCCTGTAGGGATGGCTTAATTAAAGTACTGGTACTTGTGTTGCAGTTGCCTCTATTAGTGACCAAATATGAAGAATACGGTGGTCCAATAGAAATGAAGGTTCCATACAAAGACTGAAATTGCAAACAAGTATCGCACTCCTATCGAGAATGGTGCATGTGATTGATAATGTTCCATTCATATTTCCCAATACCAGGTAATTTTATAATCACTGGATATGAGACCGTATTACGTAATGCTTAACAAGCATACCAGCCTGGTGTGATTGGTAATTCAGAGGGTTAAGCTCCGGGAGAGGACAGCTAACTGCAGGCATTTTGAAACTAAGTGGAGAAGAAAACAATCAAATCCTTATCAAAACTCAATGAATCATGGGAACGGAGGAGATACCAAATCAATGGAATGATCATCCTGGCAAGGGAGGAAGGAACTTGATTCAACCAACAAGAGCACAAAGAGGGTTTTCGATCAGGTTTTAGGATAGCATATCACCGCCAAACACTGAGCCAGGTAAGCAAAGAAATACCAATACTCCATACCTAAAAGCGAAAGGTAACCAGAAAAGGAGATGGCAGAAAACTCAGAGGCACAATCATGCAGGAATCACTTGCGCAAATCGATAGCAAAAGATAGACTTAGGTGGAAAATGCATGAAAAGACCTTCCTCCAGCAGTGAAGCAAAATAGGATAAACAACATGATTTGTATCGTTCCCAAAAATACTGGCGCACGGAAACGCTAAAAAATATATCACCTCACCGGAATCAAACATTGACATCTGTAAGCACAAAGCTTTGACAATGCCAACAGAGGACATCAATAAGTTACCACTGGCTCCCTAGATATGTGCCAGAAGCGTATACAGAATAGGAGCATGGCAGCTGAACTCAGAGACACATGCAGGAATAATTGGCAAAGATTAGCAAAAGATAACTTAGGTGGAAAATGATGAAAAGGACCTCTCCAGCAGTGAAGCAAAATAGGCTAAAACAACATGATTTAGTATTGTTCCCTACAAAATGCTGGCGCCACGGAAAAAACGGCTAAAAAAATATGCGCCCCCCTGAATTGAACGATTACATCTGTAAGACAGAGCTGTAAGAATGCATGCGAACACGGGACTGTGTGGCAAACGAGCGATAATTATGTATATGTATTAGATCGACAGGTGCTTATTGCATTCCTAGCGGAAGACATCTGAACGGAATAGTTTCTAATAAATACAAAAATTATGCTCCAGAAATAGAATGGGTATAAGGAAACATATTTAGGGTAGATGGAACCGATAGATGTACTCGATACCATAGATTAAACCTTTGCGCGTTTGCCAATCAGTTTAGTAACCCGGATGGTACAGCGCTATGATAGTAGTAAGGTGTTTTCAGTTCAATTCTGTCAGGATGGGTTTGGTTGCAACGTTTCAGTTTCCCACAGAAATCTTCGGAGAAGATACCCAAATTTAAGGCGCATGTCTGATCCTAGCACATTTATTTTTGTTTAGCGTAAAAATGCATCCTATAAGGATAGCACAGTGTCAATCCTTAAAGAGTGAGAAACCTCCGAAAGAGTTGAAATTTCATCGTAAAGATTGCACTGAGATCAGCCTTATTCTCAAGGTATTAAGACGAAGGGAAACTCATTGCTTCGTCTCTGACAGAAAGTAGTCTTCAATGCATCTCACCTAAGAAGGAAAAGTTCACATTCATTATGGTCAGTGTCTATGAATCCTGAATAATATAGTCGCCGGGTTTTGAGATAATTTGGAAAACTACTACGGGAATATGCTATAATCGTCACTCGCCGAATGTCTACGGCGGATATGAAATTTCAGACACTGGCAGTAACGAACGGCGGGATCATCCCTGTTGAAATATTAAAATTAATATTCCGTCAGGCGATTTACGAGGGTATGGTCAGAATTTCCGAGGTGGGAAAACATAAAGAGAACGAGATTGGTTAATAGTAGGTTGATAAATCAGAATCCATTCTAGAAGTTCGGGGGAGAGGTTGAAAATCTTTTCTATAGTTTGAGGTGCTGAATCCGAATTTTGGGTCCAACCTCTGGAACATGTGGGAATTGTAAAATAAGGGGGTAAATTAGCCACAGGGGAAATTGCAATCAAGTCAATTGTGTTAAATATAAAGCAATGTATTTGTCTCATATAAGGATTAAAAAAGGGTAGAGTGTGTCTAGGTTCCGACCTACTTCCGCGGTAGAGCCTATTAAGGTTCAGGTCATCCTGGGGGTAAACGTTACCAGTGCTCCCGATTGTTTGAAACTGGTGTTCCAATGTCGTCTTGCCTATTTTGACAATGTTTGAACATGTGGTTTTGTAATTAGTGGCAAAATGTAACAAGGTCTACATGGTCTATAGGGGTTACAAACTGGACCTCAAATTGGGACAGAGCTGTCCACCCCAAATAAATTGAAAATTAATTATGCTTCAGTAGATCAGGCGCAATAATTGACACGGGCACCAAAAATCTGCGCATGGTATTTTTTTGGCCCCAGAATGACCTGACCTTATCAGGGCTGTATAGCCGTGTAACTAAAGGTCGGAACCTTATACAAACTATACGTTTTTAATACCTTATATAATGAGACAAATACATTGTGTACATTAAAAACAGTTGTCGTGATTTCAAATTTCCCCCTGTACTAATTTTAACCCCGTTTTTACAAAAGTTCCCAAACATTTCTCAGAGGTTGTTGACCCAAAATTCGGATTGTTCAGCACCTTCAAATTATAGAAACCATGTTAAACATTTTCCCAAACTTCTAGAATGGGATTGGTTTTCACCCCTACTCAAGATTTACTTTAATTTGCTTATAGTTCGACTGTAACTGTGATAGACAGAAATGGGTCTGGATCCAAACGCCATTTATTCCCATGTTTGCATTATTCATTTAATTCTGCAAATCGACTCTTCATCTTGTAATGTTTATAATCTACCACTAGTGGCATATGTCAGATTACTTACCAGTCACGAGTAGTCGAGAAATTATACTCTACACGCATTATCAAGAAAGAAAAAGGCGTCAACCCAGTTCCCCCATAAGTCAAATGATTCTTTTTTGAAGTTATATGTTATACAGCTGTAATATATTAAAGCAGGATGAACCCGTTAGCCTTCAAGTCCCATTATGTTCTGGATATCTTGACAAAATAAGCACATACCTGATAAGCGTTTCGAGAATTGAAATTGAAATTCAAAGCCATGCCCTTGAACCGAAGTGATTACTTTCATATAAACAGCACTTGAAAAAACTTTAGAAATTCTTTACACAAGGTATAAACAAGAAGGATTGTGGAATGCGCACGTTCTACAAACAGACAGTAGCAGGTATTTAAATTTCCATCACTATCGGTATTATCTTTCTTGAGTCCCTTCCAGCTACATGTAAAAAATCTATAACACATTTAACTGCATAAGATAAACACAAGCACAGCCTCGTTTCTTATTAGCTAGGTTGACTTGGATGTAAGTGACCGCTGTTGAGTTCGATATTCTGGAAAATTACGATGTTAGGGATGCATTTGAGTGAGTTTCGTGTATGGATTTCCTAATTCATTGAGTGGTACTTCTCTGTCAATGCCAACTATTTTTTGTTTTCCGGTGTTTGAGGGTTTAGAAAGTGGTGCAAAGAAGTATTTTTTCTAAAATTAAGTGTTTATCCTTTGTACATTTTACCAAATGTATTTTGAATGAATTAACCTTTCATGACTTTTCAGGTCCCGGTCAGTTTGTATAATCAATTACTTTAGTGAATAGCTCTAGGAAGATTATGTTAACACCTGGCCCTCATCCACTTTTGATGTAAAACCCGGTCATCTTGTGCGATGTGTTTTTGACCTTCCATTTCTCATAGGCTACGCATAGCCGCCTCTAACAGTTCATAGGAAATATGCTTCATACCAAATGGAGGATGTTGATTTGTGAATCTCATAAAGTGGTGCATATCCATGATTCAGCTTCGTTGTGAAATATCCTGTGCTTTGAGTTTGGTTGATTGATAGGAGACTAAGCGATAGTTCGAAGATGATCAATCACATTTTGTGGTGTTTTGTTGCCAAACGGGAATGATGACGGCTTGGCCCAAAGATCTGCCAAACTTCTCAGTTCGATACATCCGGTGGACAGATAAGCCAATATTGTCAACACAAAGCCTGGCTAACTTCCCGGTCTAGCCTCATGACATAAAACTCCATAATAAGGGAAAGTGATTTTACCTGTCGAACAAATATCTAAATTAATGAAACCGAGCAGTTTCAAATCGTTCAAAGCATCTAGGATGATTTAAGAAAAATATAATCGTAGTTTTATAGCAAACTGACATGTGCTTATGAAACACAAAACAGTATCCGCTAATGTACGCATAAGGCAATTTTTTTGAATGAAGAGGATTTCGTCAAGCGGCAGAACCATGGTTTTGGGTTAAAATGGGACGGGTAGCTGATCCGGACTGCTTTATCGCATCAATTAGTTGTCTCAAATGAACCCGATAGCCTTGTGGGCGTAAATTTTATACCCCGCAAATCCTTTCTGGAGGGCCTGCTTCGGATCTGATTTGAAACGCTAAACCGATAACCGCGGTCGCGAGTCCTTCTTCGTCGGCCTAGAGGAACTATTGGAACAGTTCGCCTTGTGCCCCCGTGCCTCTTGTCCGCGTCGTCCGATCCCTATTTTCTTCCTTCCGTCATTGCTTTATTTTCTCGTTCCAGACCTTGCTTGTCGCTTTTTTGTGTTCCGCTTATGTTTGTCCACGTTCCTTGTCCTCAGTCTTTACTTTCTTTTGTTCCCTGCGGTTTCCCTTATCACCCACCCCCGGAACCCACCGACCACAATTATTAAAGCAAAACAATTGCATTGTTCAATTTTGGAAGATGCGTTAGGTTTCACCAAGATGACTAGTAGCCCCCTTTACAGAAGACAGATCTCGTCTCGCCACTGAAGACATTTATTCACATACCAGCCGGGCTGGATGGAAAAATCCTTGTAATCATTACAAAGTGCAATAATGCATGGATATAGAGACATAGGCGAATAGTACATGTGACATGCCATTTATTCAAATTACAGTCAGGGGTGGAAGAAAATCATCGTATTGTACAATGGCCAAACTGCATTGGGTATAGAGGATATTTTTTTCTGTTTTTATTAAAAAAGATAAAAAAAATAAAAAAAATAAAAAAAATAAAAAAGATTTAAGCATTTAGAAAAAAACATTATGTCAAAATATTAAATAGAAAATTGTGACACATCATCATCATCCTTCGGCTGCGGAGCAGGCGATTACAAGATTTTCCATGCCACATCTATCTTTGGCAAGTGTGCTTATCTGCTCAGCTTGATAATGCTTTTCCTAACACCTAGCACACGTTGAGTAGGCTAAATAGAGGGGCGTGGACGTCCAGGTCTCATTTTTCCATGAGTGTGGTATGTAGAGAGCAGAGCTTCTAGCAGGGCTCGTCCTCTGCAGCCGAAGGATGGGAGTCAAGGAAAACACGCTGGCGATGTCTACAAGGTGGATAAGAGGATCAAGTGTGGGTCTATTGAATATAAGGATGGTGTTTGAGACAAGGTCTTTCCGTTTTATGTCAAGCATACTCCATAGCAAAGGTAGCACAATGCGTTGATTTTGTTTACCATGTCTTGTGATAGCACCCAGGATTCAAAGCCATATAGTAGGATGGTCACACACAGTTTTGTTTGAATAATTGGACTTTTGCAGAGAATGGATATGGGGAGCTTTTCCCAGACTTCTAGCTCCAGAAGGAACTCCATGCTAATGCTTTTCGTCTTTTTATGGTCGCTTGCGCAGATGCCATTTTGGAGCCAAGATGTTTGAAATCTGTCACAAGGTTGATAGATTCACCATAAACTTGAAGTGTTGGATGAGATGACAATTTGCAGTCTGTACCTTGTCTTGGATATTCTTATTATGAGGCCAAGATTTTTCTGCTGCCTCTGCCTGTGTTTTGTTCCTCTTGTGTCCTGTGCCCCGCCCTCGGAAGAGTGGATTCCCGCAGGGCAATATCTCAGCAACATCCAAGTCATTCAATACTTTGGCTGGGTAATCGTCTGGATCGGCGAGGGTGGTGTTATAATTCCAGAGTCACATTCTGCTGTGGCCTTCTTCAGTAGAAGTCTACTAATATGATAAAATGAATTGCAGCTAAAAACATCACCTGAAGAACCTCCGGTGGTGACTTCGAAAGGATCTGAAAGGTTTCCGTCGACCATTACTGCACTTTAGAGAGTTGTTGTATAGCGCACTTGCGGCATTCACTACTGCCCGGTATTCCATAATGCCGCATCACAGCAAACATTACCTTTCTATTGATGGATGGGTGACACGGGAAGGGGGTTATCAACCAGAGGACAAACTGCAACACACAACAGTAAAATCATGCACACAAAGACAAGGGACCCCCCAACAAACAAAAACATACACACAAACAAACAAAAGCACAGAACATTACAAATTGCGACTGATACAATGCAAGATAGATCCACCATACACACACAATTGCAAGTAACAATGATATGCAACCACAGTAACGCTCACAACAGTGGCATATGTGTGAAGTGCACCTTCTAAAAAGAGCTAGGTTCAAAGGAAGCAAATAAACATGTGCACTGCAAGATACACACAAATTATAATGTGTGACAAGTTGCATTACATGTATGTCAGATAGAAGAAGAAAAAATGTAAAAAAAAACAAACTCAATGGTTCCAGAAAAAACAAAGAAATTTTCTTCAAATTTTACATAATTCGCCTTTCTTCTCTGCAATGTTCTATTCAGTTTTTTGTTTAATTTGGCCAAATTTAAAAGTTCCTTGAAATTAGGGTTCCCAACTGGACCCGCATCTGTAAATATAACATTCCAAATACGAATCAAAGTGGATACAACCTACGGGGTGTTCAGAGCCCATAAATCAATTCCAAAATTTTTTTCAAATAGAAGAAGCTCTAATTCTCACCACATTTCTGTCAATAAAAGCAAAGCCGTATGATCCCATAATGGTAGTATTTTTCTCACAATTACAAAACATGTGAATGTGGTCTCAGTTGATTCTTTGCCCAAATACATAGCAAGAATCAAACCTAACATTTTATGGAGAAATTGGTTTTGGTACAAATTGCTCTTTGTAAAATCTTTAAAATTAAAAGGGGATCTCCATTGATGTCGCACTGGTGGAATTGAAGTTATTTTTGTGAATAGATGCCCAGTCCACATCATCATTAATATTCAAAACTTCAATCCAAAAATCCTGACCTTTACAGGGTCTCATTGGCATTAAATAATGCAGAGAAGAACATTAATTTTCCTAGAATCAAAGAGTTACCAAATTTTATCAAAATAGAATCTTGGACTTGAGGAGGGTTATAAAACCAATCTACAGAAATACCATTGATTAGAGAGTTATTTTCGACGCGCCTATCCTTAATTGAAATAGCAATATTCCAAACAAGATCTTCAAAGTCTCACAAAATTACTAACCTCTTAACAATCGTTCGCAAAGTGGAAATACCATGTTCATGCCAATCCTAAATAAAAAAGCGCTTGGTTTTAAGCCGAACGTTCTGATTGTACCAATATGATCCTGGAGGAAATAATTTATCTACCCTAAATTCCTTTTTAATTTTGTTCCTATACAAATACCAGACCCTGATAGTTTCAGCAAGCTGGCAGTTTTTCAACGATTCAAACATGATCAGGAGCATTAGTTTTCCATAATAATGTGTGGTCACTATTATTGAATTTTTTGAAGCACTATTTTCCAAGTGCTTCCAGAAGCGTAAGTAACTCGGCTCAAACAAATGTTTTGTCCATAACCCAATTTTGGGGGCTGAGAAAACCTACAACATCCAACCATACGAAGACCTCCATTCAGGTAGTCATGGATACATACACAGAAAAAGATAAAGTAATGGGGCAACAAAAGATCTTAATAACGTAACTTTACCAATCAAAGAGAGATTCCTAATCTTCAGCAATTAAGAATTTGCTGAATTTTTTGGATTAATTTGGGGATAAATAATTAAGCTCATAAAGGGCCCTAACATTCAGGCAAAATTGGCCACCAAGGTATTTGAATGAGTTCTCTTTCCAAACAAGACCATCTCCTTTACAAAGGTTCAATCGCTTCCTTTAAGCTGCCAACATAATAGCTTCCGATTTTGACCTGGTTAATATGCAACCTGCACCAGAAAATCTGTCAAATAGTTTTAAAGTATCAAAGAGTTTGTAATGATTCCTGATCCACCTTTAAAAGCATGTTGTGTCATCAGCAAGAAGACTTATTTTTTTCTCAAGATCTCCTCCAACCTAGCCCTTTAATTTGATCATTACTTCTAATTAGAATAGCCAAGCACTCAATTGCACATAAAATAAGGGGTGCAATGGGGCAGCCTTGAAAGAGTTACCTCAGTAAATTTCAAATTACGTTTCCTTCCTTCCACCCAGCATAAATCTTCTCTTTTAAACATGTCTTGTGGTGTCCCTCAAGGGTCTATCTTAGGACCATTACTGTTTATTTTCTATATTAATGATATCATTTCATACCATCAATTATTTTACTTCTATTATCCGGTATGCTGATGATAAAAATATTTTGGCTTCACATAAAGACTTAAACTATCTTATTAATTCAGTGAATACTGAACTTTCTAAGATTTCTGCATGGTTTAAAGCCAATAGATTATCTGTTTTAACGTCGATAAAACTAACATAGATTTTTAAAAATAAGTTTATAATCGCCGTTACGATATATTATAATCTTATCGGGATAATAAATGTATTTCCAGAGAACTCATACCAAATTTCTGGCGTTTATTTTAGACCAATGTTTAACTTGGAAGCAACAAGACACACTCACAGGTTTGCTAACGTGTTTCCAAGTACTCTGGAATACTCTATAGACTCAAACAATACTGAATGAGAATGTTTTATTTTTCAATTATATACCACTTTAGTTCTGCCACAATTTATTACCTAATTAATTTGGTCTGACAAAAACAGATTGTCATTGGAATCATTCATCTTAAACAGAAGAGAATTGTTCGTTTGTGTACGAATTCCCAGTTTCTGCTCACACACCACCATTGTTTGCCCAGCTTAAAACCCTTACGGTCTACGATATTCACAAACTCCAAAAAAGCCGTATTTATGTTTAAGTTTAGTCATAATCAACTCCCGGCCAATTTTTCTGACTTTTTTACACCAGTTAATGCCATTCATAGCTACGCGATCAGGTCTTCTGATTTGTATCGTCCGGTTAAATTTGTTAAAGATCTTGCGCGTAATACAATCAGAAGACAGGGTCCTTTGCTGTGGAATGGCATTAAAACCTCAATCCGCAATTCTGTATCATTGGCTAAGTTAAGTCAAAAATATAAACATCATTTACTGTCATTCTACCAATAATTATATACTATATTTCTGTTAAAAAATAACATCTGCATGCTGTAATCATACACGTCGTACCGACACAGGTCCTGGTTGGTATATCGATGCTCTCAGTTTGGCTGGTTTTGTGTGCCACGGCAGCACCCCCGATATTTATAGGCTCAAACTGTCTAGCAAGGTACATCGAGCCTGGGTCTGTGTCACCTTAAAGAGACATGAGGACATTTTCAGAATGACGCCCCCACCCATTATTTTTTGTTGTTGTTGTTGGTTTTTTTTTAGATCACTTCTGGAGTGAATTGGTCGGTTCCCACGTCTTTGTGTAACCAGTTGGTGATTTACTATTTTCTGTCGTGTACGACAGAAATTCATGGATGAGTTGTCTATAGGGACTTTTACTATTCTGGCAAGCTCAAACAAGGTTTTGCGGCCTTCTCTTTGTTCTGGGTACAACTGTTTCTCCATAAAATTTTTGAAAATTCCGTGGTGCCTATAAACTGGATCCCCCCCCCAGTGCAGTTTGCGAGAGATTCGTATCCTCAACAAATCTCTCTGGCACATAGTTTAAATTAATGCCAATATCGCCTTCGCCAACATACGTTATTTTTATCACTTGTCTTGTTCAATTTTTCTGCACTGTGTTTATTATTTATTTTTATTTTCGTTATTTGTCCTCCTCTACTCGCACATGTAATCAAGGGTGTTCAATATCGCCCGAGCCTGCTCTCATTTGACTACCCTTCCATCGCGACTTTTGTGTTTGTAAATGATATATCTTTACTATGGTAAATAAACTAAACGAACTGAAACTGGCCCTTTACATGGTCTTGGCCTCTGACATGAAACCTGTTATTAATAATATAATGCTTTTTCTATTATGTAAAATGATTTTATCTAATCAATGAAATTATTACCAAAATTAAATGATTTAAACTAACTAAGTATTGAAAGTGTTTAACACTGTCCAATTGCTTTTCTATGTCCAACACGACCAATAGAGCCACGAATTTGGTTGCATCACATACTCAATCACATCATGATTTTGTTTCTATATTAGAACCAATGTTTCTGCCTTTCATAAAACCAGTCTGATCTTCATGAATAAGTTCATGGACGCATAAGTTTAAACTTTTCAGCCATTACTTTTGCAATTATCTATAGTCAGTGTTTAACAGCGAAAAGGCCTGTAATTTTTAGTCAAAAGGGGATCTTTGCCCTTCCTAGGCAACAAAGTGATAATATCATTTCTCTGTGAACTAGACATAAAACCTTGCTCAAAAGAGTAAGGATAGATTTTAAAAGCATCTCAATAATATCATTAAAAACAACATAAAATTCACTGGGAGCCCCTCAAACAGCGTTTGTTAAGTTTCAGTCCTTTCAAGATGCCATGATCTCAGAGATTTAGTAACAGGCTTGTCAGATTGTTTTTTAACTTCGTCAGATTTTAGGAATTGAATCAGATCCCAAAATTGGGCCAAATGATCCTTATCATGGGTTGGATGGGAACTATATAAGGTGGCTATAAAAAGATTGAAGACGTTTTAATCGAATCTCTTTCTTGGTCAGTAGCAAGGAACATCTGTTATTCCTCATCAAATAATGTTCTTCTTTTCATTGGTGCGCTTTTCCAAATTGGCACAATACTTGGAGCTTTTTTAACCATGCTCAGCCCGCTTAATGCGAGAACGGACGATAAGCCTGCAGTTTCATGGTCAAGGATAGTATTATATATTTTTTCTTCTTCCAAAGAATCCAATCATATTAATAAATCTGACATTCACATTATTACTATTTTCAGTGTCCTTATCAGAAATCTGGGCCTTCAATTGATCAATTCTTATTGATAAGATCTTTTTATCGTTCTCCCTATTGATTCTTTTCTTGCGACAATATTGGATACAAGCCCGGGTGATGGTACATTTAAAGGCATCCCCATAACCATGAGTATCCATGACAATCTTGTGGATGTCTTTGAACCAGTGACTTCCATGAACCTTTACTTTTGGGTGGGTCATCTGTACGAAATCCTACATTTACAATAGAGTTGATCAGATTTTTGATACCAGCTGTGCATGTTTGACTCATTAACTTATCAACCAATCTGAGACACCAAAATATAAATCGAGACGGGAAAGAACTGGTAAGGATTTTGTGGTGACGTGTATAGACCCGCAAATTAGGATGCTCATTCCTCCAACACACATCCATAAGGTTGAATTCGTCCATGAGAGAAATTGAGAGCATTACGAGCGTTCATGTTGCTATGGGTGGGACGAGAGCCCCTATAATCAAGGGACTCTAGCAACGTTTTCAATATCCCGCTACAAGAAGATGAGAAGGGTTGATGTTATCAAGTCTTCAAAACATCAAAAAGAAATCAGCTCATCCTTGGGGGGCATAAATATTGACCAAAACTAATTATACCATCAAGAACAATATTCAAAATAGATAAATCTACCACAGGGTCTTTATCAACAGAGTTAACAGAAATTTGATGATTAGATTTAATTAAAATAGGCAACCCCTCTGCTATTAGAGGAAGAAACTTGAAAACCATAATGACCGCCCCATTGAGTGCCCAAAATTTTTCATCTGAAGCAGAACGTGTGTCCTCCTGTCAAAAATACTATCATCTTTCTTCTTATGGAAGTAAGTAAAATTGTTTTGCGTTTAAAACCATCACGAATACCTCTACAATTTCAATGTTGAAAACCAAAGAGCCATAATTATGATAGGAAACAATGGCACTCGCATTTTTAATAAAATGATAACCTGTGGGGCAGAACTGTTTCATAGATCATTGAACAAATCCTTCCCGAATAAGTGCAATCATTTGTTTCTAAAGGAGTCGGAATAATTGATTTAAAAAAACTGCAATTGTAAAACCAAAATCTTCATGACCACATAGTACCCATATAGGATGGGATCACAAAAACAACACTCAAACAGGCATAAAAACAAAACACCGGGCAACAAGACAAAACAATAACAAGAAACCACATCTCACAAACAGAAAAAGAAAAAAACCATGAAAGACAAAGTATCACAAACACAACAAGGAACAAAGTGTTTAATCAATTGTCCGTGAAAACCTAACAAGGGTTAGAACTTGAAGCCGGAAAACAGTTCTAACCAGCTGGTAACGCGCAACGATAAACCACCGCACTGGGTCACGCCCACAGTCACGCCACACACACAATCATTAATGCACAAAAACTTATGCACAATCACTCTGCACAATCACACGCACATCTTTATAAAAAATCGAAAACACTAATGAGTTCTATGTACCCAGACCGATTTCAAAGAATGTGTTAAACCCCCCCTCCACACGCAAATACTCCTCCAATCACATAGGGTTTATCAGAGAAGAGGAAAAGAAGGAGATGGCTCGATTTTTGCAATCCGATTACCCAGGATTATATCTCATCAGCTCATTGTTAGGAAACTACAAGGGCCACTCGATTGGACTTAAAGTACTGTGCTCACCGCCTCAAGCCTACCTTCGGAAGGGTTCACACAGGAAGTAATTGATACTCTCCCACTAAATAGCTTATTAAGTTTTCAGCTAAAGACATCTCTGCTGGCAATGAACTCCGCGGTTGTTCTGAACGCTTTTCTTTATTTTAGTTTGAGCGAAATAATTGAGAAATCAGTGCATTTTAACCAAAGAAACAGCAAAAATCGACCCTTTTTTCGGTAAACTAACATGATTCAAGGTGTTGGGGGTCAATAAAAGCTGTTCTTATTTTAGCCTAAATACCAATATCCGGGTCTTGTTCCTGTAAATATGATATGAGGAATGATTAGATAAATGGCATAATTCAATAAATTCTCAACCATATTTTTTGTGTCAGAAAGTTCCAAAGTGCAAAATACTTGAAAATTTGGGGTCAAAGTTGTTTATAACTGATGCAGGCGAGTACGTATCGCTGTACTGGTCACAACCATCGTGTATAGACCCTGTGCAAATACCAATTGAAAAAGGGTAATTGAAATGTTTCTGGGATTTAATGAACAGGTTGTTATGTAATGTTCTCCAGCAAGTAGTGCAAGGCTTTGGCCCAATCGATTGGATTAAGCCGATTGAGATGAATGGGCGGTTGAACAGTTTATATTTTTGAAGTAGCAGTCGACCCACCTCCTTCTTTCTCATCTTCTCTGGTATTATGTAAGCTCAAAAAAGCATGGATTTAGTGACCTTAAATCACTTTCTTGTAGACATTCTACCTTGACCACCACCAAACAAGCAAAGCCTTAACCAGCGAAAACCGAAAATGGAGCATGCGTGCAAAACAATGCAACGCACGCGCAGCTCTGAATGTGCAACGCGCGAGTGCATCCAACCAGCCTCCACGCGCCATAATTACAACCACCGGAATCTGACCATCTGATGGCATGCAAGGAAGGGTACACTGAAAAAAATCAAAAACAAAAAAACAAAAAAACAGCAATGTGCATGACAATGTCATTGGCCTACACACAAACGTGAGGCATAAGCATAGTCACTGATGGTTTTCAAAATTGTTCAAAATGTCTGCAAAAGGTTCAGTTTTAATTGTCATGGTTTTAATGGGTATAAGGAAATTTCCAGAAGTTGCCAAACATCAAATCAAGTCATTGCATGGTCTATGGAAGCAAAAAAGTGGGAAAAAAAAAAACTGTCAACACCACAGACCAAAAAGTGTGAGTTAAAATTCTGCAGGTACGACCTGAAAGTAGCTGATGGCAAAACACTTATTGCAATATTCTCTTCTATTTTCTGGAAACAGTAAAATATGCTGAAAAGCAGAAAGCACTATTCTAAATTTCTAGAACACCTGCGAAATTGAATAAGGTGCCACTTTAACTAACGCAGTTCTTATAATTTGAGAACTGGAAACTGACATAAAGTTCTTTAGGACTTTTCATTCTATATCTTCAGTGGACCATTCTCCCAAAACTAAGGATGGCAGGATTAGATGAAGAATGGACGGCCGTCCTGCTTCCTTCAGCTTCTATGTACTCGGTTAGTAAGTCATTCTCTTTTCGCACTCTGACACTGATATCATCTTGTAGGACACAAATTCTATTCTTGAACTTCACTCTTTTGAAGACTGCAACAGCTGCCTTGCGAAAAGATAGCTTGTCTTGAAATGTTGGAAAAACAGAATATTGAATGGTCTTGGTGGGCCCATCACCTATGGTATAGGTCCTGTAGGGAGTTGCGATGGGCTCGCTGAACTGCTGAAAGTCAGGGATCTGGCGGGGGTCTAATTTGATAAAGTCCTTGGACAAATCCTGCAGGAAACCAATGCAGGCTCATTTGGGTTGGGTTCAATACAATGTATGGAAACATTATAAAGGACCAGATATTCCGTCGGCTACGGTTTTCAAGGTCGTCTATTTTGAATCCACGAGACCGAGAAATTCTGTGTCCAACATTTTAAATTTACGCATTAGTTATTGCCAATGTGAAACGCCAGCCCCTCTTTAACATCACTAATCTCTGCTCTGGTAACTCGTATCAGTTCCTCAAATCGGTCTTCGAACTTCGAAAACCAAAGTGGAGCTGTATCGTCACGGTGGATTTGGTCTTGGCCTCTACTACGGAATATCTGCTAGTGGCGTTCCATGGTCCTCCGAATTCGACAGACTCGCATAGCGGAACTTGCCCTGTCATCCAAAATCCAAGATTTCGGGGCTTCTTGGGTTCAGACGCTGTTTTTTTCGTAGAACCTGGACTACCGCGTACGACTCTTTTAGGTTTAGGTGGCATTATATGACGGGAACAGTTAATTACAGTGTGAAAAGCTTGAAAATGAATAGCGTGTGGCGGGGTCCATCTACCTATCTGGCGGCCGTTCATCACGAATATAGAGATATTGGCGAAGGCATAGCTTGCAAATATTGGATACATGCGATTTGCTTTGCAAGTACTCCAACTTTATATAGTCTCCTTTTTTGTTTATACCACTTTTTCTTTACAATGAACCCGGATTGGTTTTTTTAAGCACAATTGGACCACACAATGCCAGACAGCCGCAAAATATTAACCCAAACGCGTATACACGACTCAGTTACTGAAAAAACTCAGTTCCCCGCGCATGACAAACAAGCATGAAAGCATTTAAATCCGACATAGCTTATACCTCAAAGGAGTTGCATGAATAAAAATGGTGAGGTCAAAAAACCTTTATATACTATATGTACTCCTAAATGGTGACTATAGGCATTCTTTCAAAGATGTAGTTTAAAGTTTTTTCTCCTGACCCTACAGTACTACTGTGCAGAATTCAACTACTGACTGACAGTCAAGAAAGAAGCACCCCCCCCCCCCAATTTAATTTTTCGAACCCAGGGTTTGGGGGTCGGTTTGTGGCATATTTGGACCTGCTTACCAATGTATGAGATCACCAATGACAGGTGAGTAAGCCCGGATACGCTGTCTTTATGTATAAGATGAGTGATTTAGTATTTTCAATCAAAGCATGCTTTTCTATAGGGACCGACGATTAAGATAGCAGGCAATTTCAAAACAAGGTTTGCGGTTTTCTTTTGTTACTTGTTTGTCCAAATATAAACATTCGAAACGTTCTTGTTATGTAGTTCTACAACAGATCCAGTGCAAACTTGAGAGAAATTTTCGTATCCTCAAAAAATCGCGGCTCCTTTCACTTTAATAAAAAACAACTCTGTATAAAATCGTTCTGTTTACCCAGTAAGGCGCTGATTGATTTGGGCTCAATCATTTCAACCATGCAAAAATATAAATTAAAAAAAAAATATTGAGGGTCCGCCCGCAGAGTACTTTGCACGTGTGTCAGTGTCTCAATGTAAGGAAAAAACTAACAGTCTTGTTAGGAAGGAATGGTTCATTGCTAGAACACCAGCGTTGTCACCTTGGGGCGCCTACTTTTATCCGTTAAAGATAATAAATCCTGGTTTCTCTCTCTCTCTATCCTATGGTGAGGGTGATGTAGTGGGAAAATTTACTTTATTGCAGTATCTTTTTGTCTAGATTGGGTGTGTGTTTATGAGGTCTCTGGACTTGACTTGGGACCAGACTTTGGCG
>JAMKCH010043126.1:0-11513 GCA_023653785.1 Ophioderma brevispina
TTTTTGTCGCCTTAATCGGGGTCATCACGTTCCGAAAACTTCACAAGGTCTACTGGAAATTAACATTGCTACAATATTTCTCAGTAAAAAATTGAAGTTAAAAGATAAGTCTCAACATTTTCACTTTTGAGGCATATTGCAACTTCCCAAAAACATGGTCAGATTTTTTTCCATGCCAGGTCTTCAACCTCACATGAAGGCATATCACAAACCCCTGTGTTCAAAATTAGCTTTCTCTGATACAAATTTCAAATATTTCTGAGGGTGAAGTGAGTGAGGAGGGAGTGAGACTGTCTAAATCATCCACTTTCAGAATGTAACCGAGGATCAGAAGCCATTTCCTGAAAATCCAAAATTTGAACTCCAACTCAGGCCAAATTTTAGCGTGGCAGGAAGCATGAGGCAGGAAGAGTCCGGTGAAGCTCCGGGGAACAATTTTCTTATGCGATTTTGAAGTACAAGACCCCCTTCTCATCAAGATAAAACTAACTTTTGGGTTTTCGATGCAGTTTGCCTTTATCATTAACACTTGATCTCGAAAGTTTTAAAAAAAAAAATTAAAAATGCCAACTGTACTAAAACCTGTCGTACTTGACCATGATAAAAAACTTGCTAGTACTAGAAACTTTGTGGGGCTAAAATGAGTGTACAAAGTTAGATTTTTTAATGCGAGAATAGGACTTTTGGGGGGGGATCACCCAACCTTACTGAGGTAAATTTCTTGAACTGCGAGTGCCTTGTGGGATGGATTCAATACACTCTCTGGGTTTACTGTTAACTATTTGAGAATCACTACACACATCTTGTTGCATCACATTTAACAAAATGTTTACCCCTGTAGCTCGGATGGAAACTTTGATTTGAAAGAACAATTCAATTTGTGGACCCCCAATTTTTGGGCTTGCTTTTTACAGGCACCATAACTAATTAACCTAACCATATGTGCATCTATTGAAAGCAAGTCTAGGAGAAAAATGCCACTCCTAACTCATTCCACCAGACATTTCCACGATTGTCAATGAATTTGAAGTCCTTTTGTGGGGAAGGATGTGTCTTTGACTGCACATCACATTATAGTATCAGCACTCCACATTACGCTTACATTCTCTAAACCTCCGTCAACTGCTTTATATTTACAACTACATCTGCATTTTTGCTAGTGCTGCGAATTTGTTAAGGGACCATTCATGGCTTACACGATAGAGAACGATGGGGATACTATTGTTTGAAATGATTGAGGCAGTGCATGAAATCTTCAATTACTAAATTTTAGGAATAGGGGTAGAATTATTTTATAACAATAATCAGTAATTTTTTTATTCTACCACAACATCAATCCCCCACTCCTCCCAGCACAGATCTGCTTTGGTCCCTAAGGTGTGAATAGGTAACATTGAACAATACTGTTGTTTTAATGCATCAGCTTATCGTGCTTGCCAAAGAATGACAAAATATGTTAATGGTCCATGGCCAGATCGCTAATAGCGCTACCCAGGGACCCCCAGATTGTACCGGAAGTGGTCAACATATGGTTATCAGAAGAAAGATACTATTTTCTCATTTACCCTGTGAAATCTAGGGCTAAGGATGTTGGTTTGGATGTTAGAGCGAAAAGGGCCCGTTTTGGTCGACAATATTAATTTTGTAAACAGTACTCTATGGGGATTACAAAATCATGTTTTTAGCTCTTTCAACAAAAAGGGTTGAATACGACGCAAAACTTTTCAGATGAGAGTTTTGGGTGGGGAAGGCCATTCTATCAAGATGAAAACTTTATATACTAATCGGGCCATCCCCTTTAAGTTTTTCCTATATGCTTAAAATGAGAAAAAATCCCAAGGTCAAAGAAATGCTCAAAATTGAAAGCACAAAAGTTGGTGAATTTCAATATTCTAGCTTCCTTTCTCTTTTGTGGGCTCTATATGATGTTCGCTAATACTAATAATAGGCATCTAATCTGCTTATGAGAGGCTCCAATGGACAAATGCTCATTATTTTTCCATTTTTTTTTTAAATTATGGTGCATTTTGTCGTGTGACCATAGAATAAATATGTTGGCTTTATTGAAATAAAACATTCAGTTGTAGCGATTTCTAGCAAAAGCTGGATCTCAATTTAAAGAGTATCTCAACAACAGCTCAAAGAGAGTTTCTGCTCATTATGTCGTGCCAGGTCACAGTTTGCTCTGAAATGAATGCAATTTCCCATGCTAAATAAGTTTGTTAAAAACAATATTTTCATCTGATTGTTTGTGCCATTGATAAACCTACACAAAGGACACCACTCCATTAAATTATCCAGTTTTGAGTCAAATCCGGAATCAAATCGCTTCGCCGTTTAACCAAAGTAAAAATGTTTCAAAATGGTCCACAGATCTAACTGTGATTTCATCCAAGTTAGTTTTAAGAGGCCTAGTTTAAGGTAATATATAATGTTTTTTCACATGCTTTTTTCAATAGCCGGGCCCGATTTTACTAACGGGCCCGGCCAACTCTCGCGGTCTAAGATACATGGTGACAATTAGTTTTATTTTGATCACTTTGGATCAAAATGATTTCGGTATTTTAATTTGATCCATTGAATGCATTGGAATTGAAATATTTTTAACATCACAAGGATGAATTTAATTTGATCAAAATGGACAGTTTTGATCAGAATTTCAATATTTTTTGCAATGGATACAACGATAATTTTGATCAGGGTAAATTGGTATATTGTAAATTGATAGAAGATTATGATTTTTTATATCCATATGTGGCAACAAGCACTAATGGCACTGCGCTATTAGTGAAAGTTTGTGACAGAACCCACAAATATTCCATGTGTTGGACTATAAAAACAAAAAAATAGATACGCAGCACTGTAAGAAGCACCCCGCTCTGTTTCATCCGCACTCGCATTTGTCAAATCAAAAAATGAACATTATTGATTTAGGAACCAAAATAACTGTTACAGGTTTTTAATGAAAAAAGTCCAAGTAGGCCAATGCTGAAGTTTCAAGATAAATGCTGGGATTCAAAAAAAATAAACATCTCTGAGACATAATTTTTTTCAATGATCTTGGTAATTTTTCACTGGCAAAAAGACGTTTTTGCATCATTTTGCTCACTGGTTTTTACCCTACAAATACTCTGATTCCAATTGAATGATAATGGAAGTTTGATGAGTAACTACTTTAATGCAAATCCACAAATACACTAAAGAATTTATTTACTGACGGATATTCAAAAAAAAATACAAAAGTTTATTATGATCAAATTGAGACAAAAAAAAAAAAAACCCAAAGTGATGAAAAAAATTATTTCGGTCAAAAATTGAAAAAACATAGCCACTTGTGTCTGTGATGTTCTTGAGGTCATCGGTAGGAAACAAGGAATCGGCAAGTAACATCACCGAAAGGTGCCATGGCCATGATTTACTTCTTAAAAAAATCAGGTGGCCAATTTCCTTTTCAATATATTTTGTTTTTCACATGGAGGGATTTAATAAGAGAGGGAATTTAATGTTGTGGTTGACACTTTTTTGACTTTTCAGCATGAACAAACAACCTAAAGAAAAACATTTCTAAGGCCTAAAACTGTCTGGTTTCCACGGTGGTTGTTTCTTTACGTAGCAGTGTCCCAGTAGAAACTTAAATACTATTACTATGTTTGCGTGATGTGCTTTATTCCTTAAAAACATGACTGGTGTTACCCAAAGTCTAATTAAAAAAATGTTTCCAAAGCCTGATATTTAATATGGTGCACTTACCAAAAATTTGTCAGCAATAACATGGGATATAAGTAATTCATTAATGGAATTAAGTGAATGTTGTATAGTCAGAGTGTTACGAAATTTCATATCTTTTGGTGCACTTACCCAAAATGTGTATACATGGGATATACAAGTAATTGAATAAGTGTTACTCATTTTGAAAGGTTTATATTAAACAGAAGTTGACATTTGATCCCATCTTGACATCGTGGAGTTTGATATTGAATGTGACACATGATTCAGCTTGTTGACTGGATAGGTTTGGTATATGCGTTCTTAACCGCTTCTCTGGTCTTATTGTAGTACTTTTGATAGGCATTGAAAAATGCTTTGATGGATCGGAATTGAATTGAATCAATCTTATTGCCAGGATTTGAGATCAATATTTAAGGTGCCATTGTGATTCACTGAATTTAATTTGAATCAATAATTACAAAGGAGTGAATTGGAATGGATCAAAATTAATTGTCTTGGACGAATTGAATTTAATGAATCAAAAACTAATTTCCCGGATCGAAATAACACTAGTGACAATGACGATGACAGAACGCAGAACTGAGATAAGAACACGACAAAGTCATCAACAACTAATGAAACAATTTGGTGGCTTACGGTCCAATCAAGGCAATTCAATTTAGGAGATCAAATATCATGTAATTCAAAGAGGCTCAAGATATGAAGAGAGTGGTTGTCGCGAATACATTGGATGTTTAAAGTACTGGGCCACACGTCTTGCATGATGGCACTGATAATTTGCGCTGAAGAGTGAAATATTTTTTCTTTGAGCGGATTTGTTTGGTCAATTTATCTGCCACAGAGCTTCGTAATTGACATGAGTCTACCGCCCAACAGCCAAGCTTGTACTTTACTGGATATCGATGGAAGTCCAATAAAATCGCAAAGGCTTGAGCTCCTATTTATGTCCATTGTTGAAAGTTTCAGGTTCGTGGCTCCAACGGAGTTGCTGCCAGCCCAAATTGAACACATAATTATTATTATACCACGCCGCCTGAAAAAAGTTGAATTGCTTAAAAAACTTATGAGTACTTTTACCAGATAACATCTTTTTATGTCTATTTCTATCATATTTTGTCTATATTCTGATTTCCTTTCATTTCTCTATTTTACTCGGACCGCCCAAGGGGCCAATTCCAAGAGGCCCATGTGGAAAATCCCAAGCAGGTCTAAGGTCAGTCCGCCTATGACCATCGAGAGCGTTCGGGCGGCCGTCGATGTAGCATTCCCTTGAAGAGGTCATGAAGCGCTGGCGATTAGACACGGTGATTCCTCCGCCAAAACCCGCTGAAATGGGGGGGGGGGGGGGGGGGGGGGGACTCCTACGCCGTGAGGCAACTACTGACTGTGCGTGGGTTGGATCCATCTTCGAACACCTGCAGCAGGAAGTCCGCCACCTCCTTAGAGTTGCTCGCAGAGGGTCCACTTGGTGATCCTGCACCAGTTCGCGTTACTTGACCAGTGTGGAATTATAAGTCTTCATTGTTGTAGGTCTCCTTGCCTCTCCGCCAGACGGGCAGCTTGGGAGCGAAACGGGCCTTGATGCCGGTAGGACGGATGAAAATTGGCCATGCAGTCAGGTTGATCGCCTTCAGAGGCTCCATCGGAAGGAGGCCCCCGGAGTCTTGATCAGGCCCTTCATCGTTGGAAGATGTCAAACGGGTGGCGTTTACAGCAGCGCAGGAGTCTTGGAAACCACGGTTGCGAGGCCAATACGGGACATCGAATCATGCGGCGGTTGCTTGTCCTGGTGAACTTTAGGGACGAACCTCGAGGAACTAGGGCAATCGGAGAGAAGGCGTCTTACTGTGACTCCGTCCCAATCCTGTCATGGCGTCCTGGTGACGGGCCGCTGGGGTACCTGGCCCACGAGCAGTATGTCGGGAGCTGGGAGTTGAGGCGGTTTGCAAACAGGTTCCACGGGGGGGGGTGTTCCAGCATGTTGAAAACTATTCTGATATCGTTGGGTAGGTGCCACTCCACCGACGACCCCGGATCTCGATGGCCCCCGCTTCCCGGATGTCTTCCTCGATAGGGCATCTGCGAGGGTGTTGTCTTCACCGGGAAGTGTGAACGGATGTTAGGGTGCTCGATGACGGAGACACCAATCCAGGACTTTGACTGTCTGTAGGAAAAGGGTCGAATCCTGGTTCCTCCCTGCTTGTTTATGTGGGAGAACTACCGACATGTTGTCGCACTGGATTAGGACGTGATTCCCTTGACTAGATGGAGAGGCTGTCTCAGTGCCAGATGAACTGCCACAGCTCCAAAGGTGTTGATGTGATGTTTGGCCAGCTTCCTTGTCAAAGTCCCTGAGAGGCGAATGTTTCCTACGTGGGCTCCCCACCCGCTCTTGACGCGTCCGTCGGAAGAATGAAAGATGGGATAGTTTTACAGTACAATAGTTTTATACATTGCATAAATAATGGATAAAACTTACCACACTTAAGGGTCACTATATTGTATGTGCGTGAACAAAGTTAGTTATCATGTAAAGCATGATACAAGACAAATAATGTGGTTCATTGTAGTTTTAAATCAGTACATTATTCTTTGGCCAAGCTTTTACAACAAGTTAAGTAATATTTGCTGCACTCTGAATTAAGTAATCTGTATATTATAGGCTGTTAAAGCTAGTTTTAGTATAAAAATGTAAAAGAGTAATAATATTATTATGTTACATCTTCGTAAGGGCTTGATGTTCCCTGTCATTAAGTCAGCAGATTTTATTCAAATTAACATCATTTGGAGGCAGAATATCTTAAAGACCGTAATACTTTAAATTGTCTTTGTTTTTTCTACATTGATTTGTTAATTATGACCAAGTGTGTGTCGTTCAAATTGTTTTCAACTGATTTTAACTAAAGTTATGTTGAAGTATCAGTACATTTACGTGAAATTTTAGCAATCAAATTTTCAGTCCTGTTATTCCTGTTGACTGTAACCATTATTTGTCACATACCCTAGACTGCCCCTTAAAGGTAACAACAGCTTTATTTCTAATTAAAAGTGAGAAGCGTTGTATTTTAGGTCCAGTCAAAAAACTGTGTTTAACCTGTTTTAAAATGATTTTGTGCTTACTTAAAACAAAGTTTCTAAATCATTGTTCAATAAATAAAAAAAAAAAAAAAAAATTAAATGCTCTG
This sequence comes from Ophioderma brevispina, assembly GCA_023653785.1. Classification (NCBI taxonomy): domain Eukaryota; kingdom Metazoa; phylum Echinodermata; class Ophiuroidea; order Amphilepidida; family Ophiodermatidae; genus Ophioderma; species Ophioderma brevispina. Next base: position 6,915 of record JAMKCH010043126.1, read on the forward strand.
TATGTTTTTATTTTCTTTGTTTTTTACTACATTAACTGTTAATTCTGACTATAATAGCCATAACAATACATACATCAAAAATCCAATTTTCGGACAAAATCACTGTGAATGTTATCCGATGATAGAGCAAATCATTGTAACATTCCTAGATTGCCCCTTTAAAGTTAACACTACTGTAAATTCTACTTAAAAGTAACGAATTCACCTTTTAGGTCAAACAGACTTGTTGATTGTTTTTTTTATCTTTTGTTGCTTACTTGTAACATGTATGTACATCATTAGTTGAATACAATTTTTAAGAAACTGACCTTAAATTCGCTGGAATTCTTTTATTTTCTTTGTTTTTTACTACATTAATTAGTTAATTAATGACTAAATATAGCCCTCTTGGTTAAAACATGACTTTCCCATCTAAAACTACATGTCTTCTAGTACAATACAGTGAAATCAGAAAAAACAATTTTCGACCAAAATAATATGTAATGTTCATCCTATGATATAGCATCATTGTAACATATCCTAGATTGGCCCCTTTAACACTTAAGTGCCCAAGAGGGGTGTTCCATAGTACCCAACATTTGATTTTTTTTTGCGATTCTCGTCGCAATCAATGTTTCAAGGAGTTTTTTTGCTAATTGTCTGATTTAAATGAATTACGCTCTCCTGATACTAAAAAAAATTAAATCCGCCCACTGCACTTCATTAGAAAAATTAGGTTGGGTCCCTAGGTAACCCCCCCTCTGGGCCACTAGGAAGTGAAAAAAATCAAGATATATTTTACTAATTAAAAATTAAGAATTAAATCTTGAGATTTATTGCTTAGATATATACCTTAGGAGGCAATTAATTAATATTAATAATACTTAAATCAAATACCTTTTATATGTGTAGCATCAATTTAATTTTGTCACGACCATGATCTTACTGTGTAAGTCTATGAGAAAACCAAGGTGATTTGAAGTTTCTGAGAAAAATACAAGATGTATAAATTTGCCTATATTTTGCCATGATATTTTAATGGTTCTTCTAGAGTAAGATATAAGAATTATTTTGGTTCAAAACCTTATATTGGAGGTGCTGCGGACGGATATGTGCGAACCACTCTTTTTCGAGAGATGACCAATTTCAATTGCATAAGGTCAAGCGTCAAGTTCTGAGTTTTCATTTTTTTGTGGGTATGGGGTCTTACGTGACCCCCATTATTTGTGTTAGTGCCAGGATCAAACTCCCATGGGAAAGTGGTTATCTGGTTGGGGTCCCTAGGAAACCCCCCCCCTTTGGGCACTAACGGAAGTTTTTTTAGCTTGGGCACTTAAGTGTTAAAGTTATCACTACTGTAATTTCTACTTAAACGTAAAGCATTCACACTTAGGGCAAACAGAATGTGGAATGTGTTTTTGATGCTTTTGTGCTTTACTTAAACAGTTCTATGCAACATAAGTTCAAATAAACAATATTGTGACGAAAAATGACATTAATGGAACCTCTGGAATGCTTTTATTTTCTTATTTTAATTATCTTTAATTTTGTTATTTAAGACGAAATATAGGTCCAATTACTTAACAAGTGGTAATTTCTGATAAAGCTTGTTTTGAAGATATAAAAATCTCAAAAATCATATTTTGGCCAAAAATCATCTTTTTTGGCCCAAAAAGTCCAAAAATATAAATTTGTTTTGGCAACAACCTTATGAGAAAACTATACCATATGAGCAGTTGATCTGACATGGTTGCAGCTTAGTCAAACAAAAATGCCCACATAATTTTTTCTGAACAAATTATGATACTTGCTGGCTGTCTGCTTTATAACTAGAATTCATAATTTACTCGAACTAGTCAAAAGTGACGAGGGCATTTTAAGAGTATTGCCTACTAGTTGTACCGATCATGGGCCTCAATGCTAAGTTAAAAACATTAATACCACTATTATCATACCACAAAAGCAACATATTAAGCCGCGAAACAATTATTTTTTAAATACAGTGGGTAATGTTAAGTTTTCTTACATGATGCACTTACTATTATAAATCACAAATTTGCGCCTGTCTCTTCCCGCCAAATCATCGAGGTACGGTATTACCAATGGTGAAAACGACGCCTGTCCGATACCAACTATAATCTGACCACAAATAGCCCACCATATTAGCCCGCGAAAACCAACAGATTCTTCCATGCACGTGTCACTGCTAGTGCCAGTAGAATCCGATTCAACATCAACGGTACAGAGATGGCCAGATGACGATGCGTTGGTCAATGAACCAGAAGTAGATCGACGACCATCAAGAAGTGCTTCCGTGTTTAGAGGAGCGGACAGGAAATGTGGTAAGGCCGTCATTAAGTTACCAACTGCCAAACACAGGAGCGCGAAGAGTAGCCATAGAGGTCGACTAGTTCTCTCCGCAATGAAAGATATAAACACTACTACTAGAGTTTTACTGAGATCATTCACAGAGGCAAAGAATGCAGACCTGCGAGTGGATAACCCGAAGCGGCGTTCGATGGTAGACAACGTTGCTCCGAAGTAGGCATTATTCACTAAGTAAGCATACAGATAGGACACATGAAGCAGACATGATAAGTGGGTTGCGAAGGCACTGGAGCCACGTTGGCGCCCATCTTGCACCGCAGCCACATTGGCCATCAGGAGGCTTGACTCCCGAAAGTACTTCGGAGTCGGAGAGTTCACTGGTTTGGTCTTTTCGGATCCTCCTGCCATTCGGGCGTCTTCGTCCACCTTAAGGGGGCAAAAAGAAAATGAGATTAACGATTAAGTTGATGAAGAGTGGAAGTAAATGGTAAACACTTAAAACAAACTTTAAAGAAGACTTCAGAAGAGTACTAAAATGGAAAAACTTCACAAATCGCATTGTAACTTACGGTATTTTTTTAGGACTCCTGTCCTTGGACCCCGTCAATATTTCAGAAAAATTGCCTTCTTTGTAATTTCAAAATATTGTTTAAAATATTTTTGAGATGTAAAAAGATAATTTAACATTGGCCTTGTATTGGAAATGGTATTGCAGAAGTTAACATTTTGATTTTAACATAATGAAGAGGTTTGATATGGCTTTTAAAGATGAAATAACCTTGCACTTTAATCTTTTAGATGGGACAATAACGGGGGATATGAAAAGATTGAATATAGATGATGGCTCAATAAACTATTTGGTAAGATCTCTTGATCTAATATCTCGACGCCACAGCTGGTATAGGTTTCATTTGTGAAGTAATAGCCAAAAAAAAAAGTTTTCCTTTTAGTGGTAGGCGAAAGAACTACTATGGGGAGAGCGAGATGAGCTGCATTTGCTAGCATTAACGTTATCAGAAGGGGGGTTTCCATAGGTGACACCCTTTTCTGACATACTTTATGACACCCTATGAATTCGAAACCTTAACGGAATAAACCAACCACATAAACCGTGTGGTTTATTCCGTTAAGATCGTTAAGGTTTCCGAATTCATAGGGTGTCAGAAATATGTCAGAAAAGGTGTAACCTAGGAAAACCATCAGAAGGGGGTATTTTGGTATTAGGCCGCCAGTGATGGTAAAAAGGTATTGGCTGTGTTGACGATTTGTTGAAGATTTAGAAGGGGGGACGGGGAACCTGTGGCCTCCCCGAGCAATTATTAGTGTCAACAAAGTATGAGAGTGGTTGGGGGTTTTATTTCTACCGAGATGATTTTGGGTTGCATTTTTTTCATGCTGTCCTGTGGGCATCTGTTGTATTAGGAATTGTTGTAATAAAGACTCCTGTAAGTGGCTAAGCGAACACGTTGTATTGTCAAGAAATTATTTTTCTGATTATGTTTACTAATAAAAGTCGGGATCCGTCTTTTTTAAGTCTAGAAATAGTCGTAAATGGTTCAGACCGCTTTAAAATGCTCAGGGGTTTAATTTGAAAAATTTTGGAAAAACATGACTGATGGCTTTAACTTCGCACCCTAACATGCGGTTTATTCCGTAACGTCCGACTTCGTAGGGTGTTGGACAAGAAAACTAAATTCTTTCCATGATTATTCCATATGAAAATGCCACAAACTCTCTTGCTAGGCCTAAGGAGGCTTCCCGGGCGAGTACGCGCTTGCGGATGGCAATTTCTGGGCACGCCTATAGTTCACCAAACCAAGGGTGCCAATATGTACGTAGTGCCAGTTAGCATTGAAAAAAAAATCAATAAAAAATAATTGTATAAAAGGCAATGTGATAACTGATAATTAAGTACTGTAAACTATAAAACGATGTCCAGCGTTGAGATGATGAAGACGGACTGCTGAAAATACAGTACAAAACACAACAAATTATAAGCGAGCCTTGAAGATCTAGATTTAGGCAAGTTCTAGACCTCGGTTTTCGGTTACTTACCGGTTGTACCTGGCAGATGCTTGATGGTTTAATTGCTTGGATTCCGTGGGTGCTCGCTTACCCACACTATTTCGGCCATTTTTCTATAGCCCTGCACGGAAGGTAAATTATAGAATGGACTTTTGTTGCCCTCCTGATCATCCAAGGATGCGAAGAATACAATGCATGCACCTGCGTACCTGAACATTTCAGCTATTTTACAGGTGATTCCTTTGTATTCTTCTGCATGCTTGGGTT
>JAMKCH010043127.1:0-12551 GCA_023653785.1 Ophioderma brevispina
ATATTCCTTGGCAACAAAATATTCGAAATTTTCGGAAGATTCACTGTACATAATTAACCAGTGGCGACGTCTAAAGTAGGAATTTTTGGCCGCCCCGTCTGCAAATTTCCACGCAAATGAAAAAAGACTGTAGTAATACAAGCGAAGCCAAAAAAAAAAGAACTGCAGCTTTGGTCCATGCCCAATTCATACAAGTATGTGAGCATACGCACGGGACCAGTTGACCGCACAACAGATGGAGTTCGAAAAGGTGGTTATTGAGTACGATCGATACTGCTAATTCCGCCGGTAGGGTATTGTTGGCCCGTTAACTCCTGGTTTTTTATGGCCGACAGGACGGAGCGAAGGTCTCTCCCTTACTTCAATTTAATTCACACACGAGATATTTGAATTGAAAAAGAACATCTCTTGCTATACGATGCGAAACATTGGTGAAGCGATGTCGTGGCGAAGTCTCTCGACTGAGGGCAACTCTATGGGAATGGCGCCTTACAATAAAAAAGTGCTTTCTCGATGCGGGCCCTCAATTACTGTTTTATTCAATTGATATTCCACCACATTTCTGTAAACTAATTTTATGTTAAATGGTTCTGCTGCTTAGTAAAGCACTAGTTCAACTATGGGTTCAAAATTTAGGCAGCTGTCAAACTCGCAATAAATGTGTGTATTGTTTTGGGTCTTGGGTTGATGTCATCATGTCATTTACATGTAGTCTGGAGAACATATAACTGGTCAATTCTTGTGGTTGAGTACATGGGTCTCAAATAAGAAAATAAATTTACTATTTTTGCATAATTTTTGTGAGAATTTATGTATTTTTTAATTGTTTATTTATTTATTTTTTATATTTTTTCTGAATCATAAGGACTGATCTTACGTACAAAGCTGGTCAACTTTCTCTTGGGCCACTTTTCAGGAATTTAATGTAGCAAACTGATTTCACATAGGTTACAACTGTTGCACCTATTTCTGATTAGGTTGCATTCTGTATGAGTTCCGTAAGGGCTACAAGGATGTAAACTTGTGGAAAGGAGGGGCGGGATGGGGTGACATGTTGGTGACCTCATGTGACCTTGGTGACCTCATGTGACCTTTATGCCGGTCAAAAATATGAACCCTTAATATTATTTGCATGCCGTATGAGTTCTGTAAGGGCTACGATATGTTAAACTTGGTGAAGAGGAGGGGGACGGGTGGGGTGACATGTTGGTGATCTTGGTGACCTCATGTGACCTTTGGCCCCATTCACAAACGCAACAGCAGCGGACACTCACAGTCCGGAACAGTAGTATTTTTCTTGCTTTCTGTGCAGAACAGCTGTTTTTTAATTCTTTGTTTTGCAGGAGTTCTTTTTTTCTTCAAGTCAAACTTTTTTGCTCTATTGACTTCCTCCTTTCTGATCTCAACTTGGTTCTCTTGTGCCTCATGAAAGCTGATCAAGGGTCATGTTGAATGTCCTTTCCCATATTGCATTTATGACCTCAACTTTTCAAATGGGGCATCATAACTCACAGTGTTGGAGTGAGTCTGGAGTCTGCATGGTCATGGTCGAGTTCGACCTTTTAAAAAACCCAAAAAATATGAAATCAACAAGTCACAAACGTAACATTTTTAACAGCAGAATAAAAATTGGTAGCTTTGTTGTTTTGTCTTATTAGAATGAAAACTTAAATGTGGGCATTTTGTGATTCAGCAACCTTTGTTTTATTCATTGTTCACTAGATATCCTTGAGAAAAGTATAATAAAGATTTCAGTGGATTGCGATCTTGCGGTTTTGGTATAGACCACGGTGTCTGTAATTTCTGTAAGGTTTACAGACAGAGACTACCAAATTGCAACTTTCTTACAGATTATCATGAACGACCGAATTTGCTCTGTAAAAATTACGGTATACATGGATTAATTTATAAGGCTAATGGTTTAGATGATTCAAATGGTTCAGATGATATAAAAATCAAGGGGGGTGGGTGAGGTTGTGGACTACGAAATGCATATTTAACAATACATATCTGCGTGCTGGGAATATACTCCCAGTTTCTGACATATGTCTTCTGGCTTGGGCTCGGCCATATTTTCTGTGTACATGCACTATTACAAAACTGGGGTCATAGGTCAATATCTGACCATTGCAGGCATGATGAAGATTTGTCCGCACAACCATCCTAGAAATTAGACACCATCAATCACTGTATGCCGTATATTCCTCAAAATGTCATTTTTTTCCACCCTAGAACCATCAGAGATGCCAGCACCTCCTTGTAATAAAACCCTGAAAATTGGCCGGGGGTCCAGGGGGCCGCCTTATGCCCCCTTGCGGGGTCAGGGCGCAGAGCCCCTGCGGGGGCAAGGGGCAGCTGCCCCCTGAGCTCCTGATTTTAGCATTTTTAAATCACCTAGATAGTCAATTCTGGAGTACAATTTCTTGTGAAACAATACATGCGTATTTCAACGGAATTGTAATTTTCATTGAAATATGCTTATCTGTTGACATTTTCATGTTATCCAGATCCTTAGCCTTTAAGTTCATCATATGGCATGATAACCAGTAATTTCACTCAGCATTTTTTCTCAAAGTATTTCACGTCTTAAGGCTAACTTCTCAAGAAGTGAAATTGAAAATCTGAAGAGTGAAATCTGACTGAATGATGCTGAGAACAGAAAGTTGAAGAGTGACTTCACTCTCAACAATATTTTTCAAGATGAATGCAAATGTTCAAGAGTATTTCACTCTCGATATGGAGTGAGTGAAATTGCTGTAATCAAGGCTGATCAACATGCATGATTGATGCAGAGAAGATGTAAGGAATCTTCTCTGATTGATGATGGGCTGACTTACATGCCTACCTACCTTGCCAGCTGATGGTTACTGTTAAAGTCCTCACAGCAGCGGCTTGAAAAAGAGCTGGTAACTCTTGTGCATTTTTCAATGCCCTCCCTGTTTCTTATGTACATCTTTATTTTGCGTGACCATTTGATCCTTTGATCGCTTTCTTCCCGACGATCCATAATTCGCGGGTTTCTACACCATGGTGACTGTCATTTTTTAGTAGTACGCCCGCCAGCTTGAGTTCAGTTTCCTCATGTTAACTCTGATAAAAATCGGCGTTGTCATCTTTCTCTTCCAGGTTTCCAACCAACCAGTTCCATTTATTCTTCATCTTTCATTCTATCGCGTGTAAATCATCAGTCCGTTCAAGAACTTTCCATTTTTCCTACCGAAAGTATGTCGGCATAAACCATGCCAAAACACACACATCGCGCGCGCCTCGCTGCATCAACTCCTTACACAGAGCCAGTAGGATGATCGCTTACGGTACCGTCAAAAGATTTTCTTGTAGACGGGTACGGATGGCGTCGAGTCGGGAAACCAACGATAAGTGTAAAATTTAGAGTGCCCCGGAGGGGAGCGAGTTATAGCCTACATGCCCGTGGTTAAATAACATTCATTTATTTTTCGAAGTGTTTCGGTTAGCCGTATACGGCTACCTAAACCCCAGGGTTCGGTAGCGTATACGGTAAAATAGCCCGGAAGTGTTTCGGTAGGCCGTACGCACCAATCCTTAAGGACATCGTACTAAATAAACAATGTTTCCAAGAGGGCGCAAGCCGGTACACGAGGTTGTTTGGTCTTGAGCAATTCGACTTCAAAATATGCAGTTTTTCCTTACGAAAAAACAATTGCATTGTTATTAAGACAACAACGACACAGATTGCAAAGAAATGTTTGAAAACAATTTTGCGTACTCTTTCGTTTCAAAGAATTTGACTGCACTGTATTTGTAGAAATAACAAATATTGCGGTGAAGACATGGACATCAAACCACCGGACTGTCGGTGTTGTACGCTATATCCTTCTAATTGGCATATGTCAATCAGTGTCAATAGAGTGAATCGATGGGCAGATTGATACGTGCATGATCGCGATCATCAGAAGTGCTTTTATCTTTGGGGAAATATTGTTATGAAGACTACATCTATTTTTGAAGGCAGTTTGGAATTTGGGAAACATCTCGGTAAATTTTTTTATTTTTTTTTTTTTTTTTTTTTTTTTTTTTTATTTTTAATTTTCGGATATTCCTGCGTGTAAAAATGCAAATTGGGCAGATTTCAAAGAAGAAATATAAGTCTTTAGCTCGGAACAAAGGACATACAGAATATAGTTAGGTGATTAAACACAAGTTACGGAGGTGGGTTCGTCAAGTCAAAACTGTATATCCCAGTCCGCCTCATAGCCACTGTAGCCATAAACAAATCCCGTTTTCTGTTCTGTATTTTTGTGCCTCTTTTTCAATTTTAGAGTCGACAAAAATTATTTCCAAAGAATGCATCGTGGAAGTTGTGTGCGGTTCGGCGTGTTTGTGGGAAGGTCATGAGCGACAGATTCCATATTTTTCATAGGATAAAAAATATCGTGAAAGTTAAAACATTTAGGCCTAAAAGAATTCCTTACATAGGCAAAAATGTACTTTGTACCGTACTCAGTTTCGCTACATCGTCGATCGGTCCTCGGGGTCGTAGCAAGTGGTCGCAAGACGTTTTTAAAAAATGTTTGTATTTTTATAAAGGATTTTAAAACGTCATTTTTTGTGTTCAAAAATTTACGTGAAAACGTTTGAAGACGCTATTTTGGAGTAATTTACATTGTGAAAATCCTGAGAAGAAAAGATAAATCTGGACTTGTGAAAATTAAGGTTAAGGGTCGATCGGAAGCATTTTTTGATTTATGATACTTTTTTTATTGCTTATTGATATATTGGTAATGCATTATTTTTTTTATTGTCACTTTTAATTTATTATATTTGTTTCCTTCTTTTATTCCTTAATCCTACTGTATGTATTTTTTTTTTTTTTATCTGAGACGAATATTATTAGTTATATTCGTTAGGGTTTTATTAATGTCGTTGACTCTTATAGACGATCTGACATTAAGTGGAATTACCCTCAGAGGGCTAAAAATAGTAAAATACAGACATGCAAACTGATGGAAGAGAATGACCTTCTGTTGCTTTTTGTTGACGGACAATGGAGCTTCCGTTCCAAAAGTTTGATCGAAAATGTAATTCTCAAACTGAAATCTCTTATCAGATGTATTGTTTCCACTTAAAAAAAAATTATATCTCAAAAAAGTAAATAAGAGAGATGGGATAAAAGCAAATTAAACCAACGTCTTGCTATGATTGTTACTAGAATAATTCGCCTGTGCTCCAGGAGACTCTTTGGTGCACAGATGAGGGAAGTCCAAAACTCCGTGCGTCTAATTCCTAAATTGCTTCATATTTCAATGTTTTAAAACATAGGCTGAATTTGTATTTGCTCCTTTAAGAAATTAGAAATTGCCCAATTCTTGTACCAAAGAAAAAATTTCTCAGCTTCATCCTTCTAGAGGGGATATTTTTTGTTGAAAAGCTTACATCAGGGAAAAAATCAGTACTTTGCGATTTTAGAGACACCGGATATGTGAAATCTCTTGTTGCACTCACGGTCGTACATGAAGTGTGGAATGGATCGTTCGTCCCTCTGACTGTGTCCGGCTATACAACCGATCCACTGTGGACGCGCTCCGTAGCCGTATACGGCTTACCACCACAAAGCCGTTTTGGTTTATTGGCCTATACAGGCTGCGGAACCCCGGGGTTAGGTAGCCGTATATGCTACGGAAACACTCCCTTTATTTTTGGCTCACCAGACGACCGGAACACCGGGTTTTTGAACTTTTACTAAACAAACAAAAAAAAAAACGGAAAACCGTACCGTTTTTGGGGTTGTTAAAAACCTGGATTTCCGGGAAAAAACCGGAAAAACTGGCATCTCTGACCATCCATCATGGATGTTAAAAGCTCTCTATTGAACTTTGACATACCTCTTTATTTATTCTGTCTCTGCAGGTCATGCCATACAAAGGAAGGCATCTTGATTTTTTTTCCTATTATACATGGAAAGTTAGGCATTATTGGCTTGGTGACCCTACATGCTTCTTTTTGCATGCTATTGCATGCTGGATATTGCCGTCCAAGTTGCTGACGTATACCTTTATTCCTTCCAACCGACTTTCAAGTTTTTATTAACTTCTTGTTTGTTACCTTCAACATTGTATCCCTCCCCATTAGCTCACTCAACATGGCAATTCTTCAGGGTTGACGAATCTCATTGCAGAACCACCTTGATCCCCATGGGTCCTTTGTCACAAGATTCACTGCTAATTAATGCCTCAACATTCATCCCCTAATTGTTGAACCAATTAAGTCTCCCTGTACTGGGTCATGTCCTTCTGGCCTCTATCAGCCAGGTCATATTGAAACCAAATTCCTTGAGCATCTTGTACTTGGTTTCCACAATTGGCGAGATCATTATGCGGTTTGTAGGCTCTGGGGCAAAATTGAACCACAGATGAGTTTCTTTTGAAAATTGGTACTTATGTATATCGCTAGGCTTATTGCCGAAGTCTTGCATCATTTCAAAAGCCATTGACGTGCCCTCTCAGTATTCTTTTTTGTAAGGAAAATCTGTGCACCAAATCACCAGCGTCCGGAACCGGGGCGTCAGCGTACATGTCCGTCCCAATCATTTTGCCCCTCGCCCCCTCCTTTTTAAGAAAAAAAAACAACAACCTGGAAGTAAGAAACTGATTCGGCTTTAGATACAAACTTTACGAAATTTCAAAGATATGGCAATGACGTTTTGGTACTCATCCATCAATTAAGTTCTGAACTAACATGGTGTCTGAATGTGCGTAGGACTAATAAAACTGTAGACTAATAAAAAGTGCGCCCTATACTGGTTCCACCATAAAAAAGTATATAAACTGATCCCGCTTTCTTAGAGCATATTGAAAAAGAGTCAAAGATGGCTCCTCTGTCTTAAATGCAACGGCAGGACTGAAGTCGACGTTCAACGTACAAATGCAGAACTCTAGTGACGCCCTATACTGGTCGTCCAGTGAATAGGAATATAAACTGACGCCGCCCTTGCAATAAAAATGATGAGTTCTAATAGGCAATAGCACCCGTCAATATGATGCCGCCCTGAAAGAAACATGTGTGAAGAAAGTACTGCAATGGCACTCCATACTTCAATATTTCACCAAGACAAGGAATTCATGCCGCCCCTTGAAGCACTAAGAGCATATAAAAACGCAAAAACAAACATCGCCCTGCGAAGGCTAAACTTATGTTCACTCGCCCACCATATATGGAACCAAAATTGCACATGGGATTACGCAATTAACTGATGCCGCACACTAGAAGCAAATGATCCCTACGTTCTCTTCTGGTTTATCCAATTGTATTAAAACTGATGCGCAGCCCTTTAGAAGCAAATTTGTAGACGTCTAACAAGCAGCGGCGCCCTTAAGACAAAGAAAAGTTTGCTGTTGTCTAGCCACTTGCTTAGAACTGTGATATGGGAGTTGCCCGCGCTGAAAGCTCCGCCCACCACTCTACACGCTCGCCAAACATGTCAAAAGTTTTCTGTCCTGGAGTATGATATTCTGCTATGCTGGTTATCCAATTAAAGTGATGCCCAATAGAAACAATTTTCAGAAAGTCTAAACAAGCAATGGGCCACGGTCATCCATGGAGTCAAACTGTACCGCCCCCTGAAAAAATCTGCCAAAGAGTCTCAAATAACGCCGCCCTTGTTTAGTGTCAGTAAGTAATGAAACTAATGCCTCCTCTTGTTAGAAAACAAATTTGCAGAAGCATAGAAGCAATAGCGCGCTGTCATCCAACAAATAAAAATGATGACGCCCCTGGAGTAAAATTGCAGAAATATAAATACGCAATGATTGTCAGGGGGCACTCATATAATGTAAATGATATGGGTGTAAGGCTGGCGCTTCCAAACACAGTGGCATTCGGGTGACAAAGGACGCGCAAAAAAATAGGGTCTTTGAGTGAGGAACAGCAAAATTGCACCAAAATTAGTGTTTGGGTGACAATTTTGCTATTTTTTTGATGGGGTCTCTGCGGTGAAATTAGCAAATGTATCAAAAATATGGGGTCTTTGGTTGAAAATTTCAAAAACTTTCCCCCCAAACTAGTGGCGTTTGGGTGAAATGGATTAAATTTTCAAAAAAAATAATGCTCATTGGTCGAAAAGGGGGGGTCTTAATGAGTGCCCCCCCCCCCCGGAAATGACGGGTCACTTTCAACACCCTTCTCAATAAATGAGATCACTCTCCTATCAGCCAAATAAAGAGTGGAAAAGGCCCAGGGCCCTGTATTTTACCAGCGGAAGTCATGATGCACGCGGCCCTAGAATGGCTCCAGGGTTCTACAAATGTGCACTTACCAACGGGTCCATACCAAATCTGGGGTATCCCCAACCAAACAAAACATGTTGACAACCCCAAGAAATACCGCCCAATATAACCATTATGTGTTACTTCAAAGCTTTCAAATCCTTTGAGAGGCTGCTCATGGCCCGGCTGGAGCCAGTCTCGAATATAATCTGCCTGCCGAACAGCAGGATGTCGTCGCGTGGCCGGAGCAGCACTGTATATCAGATGCAAATGGTATTGAGGAGAGCTTGAAAAATCGTATCGCAGGGTCATCTTGGATTCTTGGGTGCGATCTTAACTGCAGCATAGACAACGAGTGGCACCAGGGCTTGACACTCAAGCTTTTCAGAGGACCATTCCGGATCGTCACCTTGTGTAATACGTCGCCCGGCATCACATGCTGTCGATTTCACATGTGAGTTTTTGCGAAATTCATTCCGACTACTTACTAGTAATCGAGTTCTTGCAATCCCAAAGTTTCAAATGTGATGCCTAATTAATTAGTTTATACATTACAGATTTTTGTCATGTTCTTAAAACTCATCATATGTATTTTAACTACTGTTCGTATTTAAATAGACATTCATTTTACAGGTTTGCTTTGATGCGTTGTATTTTGACGGATACCAAAATAAACGATTTCACCTTACAGACTATTTTGACGTATTTCCATCGATATTTCGTAAACAAGCTTTTCACATAGTGATCTATTTTACGTACATTGAAAAACAACGGTGTAATATGCGTCGTATTTTGCAATATACATTATTTGTGATTTCACCTACAGACTTATAACTTTGTAGCCTAATTAATATAATATAGTTGCAGTATTAAGTTGGATTTATGGTTTATATTGGATTAACTGGTTTCTTCAAACAGTAAAAGTGTAATGTTTCTTTAGCTTCATTTTACCGTATAGACATGAAAGGTCGCGGTTGATTTTTTGATTGCGATTTTCGCGAAAACGTGTTTGTAAAATACGACAGTAATGTGATGTAGAGGCGGAGCGCATTCATATGTTAAACATGCTTGCATGCAAACCGTAGCTTTGTTCTTGAGACCAGTGATGGGCAGAGCAGTCGACTACGTCGTTTGAGGAACGGAGTCCCACAGGGATCAGTGCTGGCTCACACGCTGTTCAACTTGTATATAAGCGATTTACCTCAACCAACACTTACTGCAGATATGGCCCTAATTGCAGCATATCTGAAGACCTGGAGACTCAAGCTGAGTGAAGCCAAGACCACAGCTACTACCTTCCATCTTGACACCAAAGAGGCTCATCGTCAGTTTCAAATCAATCTCAATGGAGCGCCTACTGCCATACAATCCTACACCAATTCATCTGGGAGTGGAGCTGGATCGACAGCGTATCTTACGGCAGCATCTCGAGTCAGTATGTGCAAGGTATTCTTCGAGGAATAAACTCCTGTGCAGACTTGCTGATCTTCATGGGTGCTAGCCCATCCACTCTGCGCACCACGCTCTGGGTCTGGGCTACACGCTGTGAATTGCCGCCCCAGCATGGTGCCATAGTTCTCGCACCAAAGAACCTGCGACACAGTACTCACTCAACCATGAGAACCATTACTGGTTGCCTCCGCCCACTCCATCTGAGTTTCATGCAGTGCTTTCAGGCATTGCAACGCAATGCTCCGGAGAGACATACAACAAAAACGGTGAGTAAGGCTCTGTTGGACAAAAGGCACCTGTTGCATAACACGTCAAAGAATCACACCAGAATCGGCAGACAGAGACTGCGCTCTCGTACGAACCTTTCTCGGTTATTTACACCACTAACCTGGCTGGCGTAAGGAACAAATCTTGGGTGGACTACTTTCTTGCATGCTTCGAAAAGGAGCATTAAAATGTCTGAAAATAGCATTGCTTTTTAAAAAGGTGAGTGGAATGGTCATGATAACATGTGACCGGATGTTTTCTAAACTAAGTGGATTGGACAGTGAATTTGAGGAATTTCTCCGCGCTCATCAATTTCACATCGATTTGCAAATTACTAACTTTGGCGACTATAGAGAGTCTTGTGTTGGGTTGACATCGGGGAGTTTGGTGATTCGTAACTAAAAAAAATTCTGGTCATCAGATGTAAAGATTTGGTGCTTTGGTGATCAACTTTGGTGTGATATTGTTGTATTTTCCTCTGTGAGGGTTTTAAAGTGAAAGAAACATGCTCAAAGTGCAATTTTCCCCATAGACTACTGTGTATAAGTGAGTTAGTGTGTGTAACCTCTACAGGCTCTAAACTCCCAGCTCCCCATTCAGCTGTTCCTATAGACATGGAACACTACCTGGCTAGATACCTTCACTATCACATCTAGGACAGAACTCCCCTGGAGCAATTTCTTCTACGTAAGGAATGGGTCACCGTGAACAGGATGCTCCAGGAGCGGTTGTTTCAACAGCAATATGATTCGATGGGGGCTGCGACCATCTCAAGCCTGCCAATGTAGCTCTCATTGACATCACAGACTGTGGATCACATTCTCAATGAGGGCTTACCTTTCGTCCACCGGTAGAATATCAGAGGTGTATTGACCTCAATCCCACCCGTGCAACAGTTGGGAAATTCACCGTAATAAGGTCATGTGATCCACATAAACTACCTATTCTTACACATAAAAAACCCGACTTTCACACTAATTTTAGACCACAGGGCTAGTCTTTTTTTTTTTGCATGATTTTAAAGTCTACGGTTCTAAAACGCTCTAAACACTTTTATCCCTAAGTACTGACATGGGTTTAGTACAGTGACGTATAGGCACATACAATGCTTATGGGGGTAATTAAAAACACCCTCTGGGTAGATAATAGACTTCTCAAGCCCAACCAATCAACAGTGAGCTGGCTCCACCCAAATTCAACAATTTAGCTGCTGCCTCACGAGCAAGAAATGGTTTGTTCAAATAAAACGGACCCATTAAATCAATTTACTTTTTAAGACCGTTGATTTTATATGAACCAGAAGAATTCTATAGAGTCATTATAGGGAACCTTTTCTAATTTAAAATTCTTTCCATCAAATTTTCACGGAAACGTGCTTGAAATGTATGGACATGCCAAGTCCGCCGCTTCGCTCGAAAGGGCAACCCCTCCCACATTCACAAGCGCGTCATATGAACTCTCCAAGATCAACTGATTTATGGTTCGTTCAAATAAAGCCGTACCCATTAATAAATTTACTTTAAGACCGTTGATCATATAAAGTGAAACTTTTTGCTAGATTCAAAACTTGTCGGATACATTTCATGTGAAAAATAATTGGGAAACCTAACATTTGAGACCCTTAGTTTTCCAAAACGTGGCACGTTTAAAATTTCCCGTAAGACGCCATGTGACCACCTTGGAACCAATCTAGAGGAAAGATCGCGCTTTACGTGACCGTTACGTTCCACGTTTTGGGAAAACTAAGGGTCTCTATTGTAAGTGTTCCGCGCTTACGCTTAGCGCGGAAGGGGGTACACCCCCTCCGGTACCCACCCCTTAAAAATGGCTTAAAGATGTGATTACAAGTTACCCCAAAATTTAAAAATGTTCGCCCCGGAAGGAAAATAGGTAGGCCGCCCCACCACAGCGGTACGTCCCAAAGTCAAAATGTTCCGACGCCCTGATGTGACAAATAACACCACGGGCAATCAACCGGTGTAGTATTGCAACCATAGACCCTGCACAAAGGCATTTTGTGTAGTCTACGTCTGATTTGTCCAAAATATTGCTCGGCAGTATATTTGCGAAACAATAATGAGAATTTTTTTTCCAAAAAAAATGGCGATCCCGGACCCGGAAGTTTTGTCAGTTGTGCGACAATTGCATATCAAGTAAAGCAATTCAACTAATTAGCATTCAACCACAGTTGTGAATGGCACCGCAGGAATTGTGCTGGAGTGCAATTCTATAAATAGCAAAAGATTTTTTAAGTATCTTAAAACGGACATACGATCTGTCGCCATATTTAATGGTAAGGAAAAGTTCCACATCTTCTTAGTCGCTTAAACGAGAATATGACTTTCGTGTACATAGAATAAGGCCGCTGAGTTCTGGAATTAAAATTTCTATACACTAAAAACGCTTTCACAAATCAGCCGAGCGCATCCAGATAACGTCAAAATAATATTCATGAGGAAAAGCCATTGTTATAAATAGCAGCATCCAAAATGGACCAGAATGGCCAGAAAATCAATGTTTTTTTCACTTCTTTTGGGTCATTGGACTGTGACAAGTTGGTGATTACATTGGAATATTAATATATAATTATAT
>JAMKCH010043128.1:0-13551 GCA_023653785.1 Ophioderma brevispina
AACGAACACTGGAATTTGAGGCAAGTTATATATTTGGAAAAAAATTAAGATTCAAATGTAAATAAAATTGTCAAAAATTTTTGTAGACTTGTTCCAAAAACGAAATACCATCAAATGCATTCTAAATAATTCTCCCTCTACCGGATACACGTGCCGTTCACACACTTCTTGAATATATGCTGACGACGACGCCGTGCGATGGGTATGAGGTTATCTAGCGTAATAAATTTCATGACGATTCACACAACTAGTTACACCATAGAGATACACGGTGTAGAACGCTTTACAGCCCAGAATGCAATAGGTAGAGTAACTCATAGTTCAATTCCTTTTTTCGGGTGGTGTGTTTGTGTGTTGTAATAAAGCGTGCCCAAAATTTCCGTAAACGTTAACTATGTTCTGAAATCGACCATCAGTGATAGAAAACTGTTGTTAGTTAAAATACATCCCTCGTTAAGTGGAAAGGTTGGTTTGAAATGAACAGAAAAACACCAGAAGAAAAGGCACTTTTGCTCTGTTAAAGCGTGTGATGGTAAACTTGCTAAACACGCCTCCAATGAAATATGGTACCGGGCTTTTATACGATTTGATCATAAAGTGAAAATACGAAATTCCAATACGGTGGCACAAGTCAATAGCCTCAGCATACTACCAATGCCAAAATACGCAGGTTCGAATCCCGCCAATGTTGTTAATTTCTTTCGCACCTCTGTGCCACTTCGAATAATCTCTCTCTCTCGTCCAGATTTTTAAGTCATTACTTTTTAGATATGTTTTCTCAAAGGTTAGTTAGATACATTAAGATAAGGATTTTTTCAAAGCTTTGTATAACCACCCTCCCCACCCCCTACCAATCCATGTTTGGATTTATCTCCAATGAAACCAGATTTGCCGGATTTCAACATGACTTGGGGGGGGGGGGGGTGGGTCAATAAAAGTGCAGGATATTTTAAAATACTTTCATTACAATGGAAATAAGGCCAAACTAAACATGAATATCATTACAGAGAAGGTCTTTTTATCATAATATAGAATATTTTAATTACGTATAAAAATGCCCCCGTTGATTCATTAAGACCATTTAAATATTTTAAGGGTAGCCCAAAGTAATGAAGTCTCTATAGGTGCACATTTTAGAAAAGGCATTCATTATGATTACTTTTCATCGTTTGGGGACCCCTTTGGATCTCAACATCTCTATTTTTTCAGCAAATACAGCTGTATTAAAATTTCAATGATTTTAGGCGATTTTGAAAATTTTGTAGGAAAAAAATAGGCGAATTTTGAAATATTGACATATATAAAAACGCGAGTGCTGGGGACTGAATTAAAAACATATTAATGTTTAATATGAAGAGCACACCTGTGAAATAACTTTCTGTAAGGGGAACTAATTGTTCCGACCGACGACATTTAATTTTATGATAGGTTTATGCAAAAAAAGCTGCCATTTTTCAGTGGAAAATCTATCCCTTATAGCCTGAAACTAGAATAAAAATCACCAACAGCAGCACTACTTACTTGTACCCTACTGCAGACTTATTCCACGGTGTATGCACTCCAAGATACATTTAAAATCACGATTAAATGCTGGGTCTATTGGGTACAATACCTCCAAATCTGTGTCATAACATCCCTGAACCCTTGGGTGAAAACAATGAGTCATGTGAAGAATTCCAAAGACTTTGCTGATGATCTAAACAATGTCATTATAGAAAAGGAGAAGTGTTTGTTCACATGATGCGTATCCCTTACCAAAACGCCATCCAAAACGGTCTCTTGATATCATAACAAACCGACTTCTGCAGTCTCCGAGATTGAGAAGAACTTGCTCTGTGTTGAAGATATCATGGAACTGTAGAATTTGTTTTAACTAAACATACTTCACATGCACTGGCCAGATTTATCAAGCAACAATTTGGGGTGGCGATGGGCAGTCGCGTCAGCCCGACTGTCGCATCTTTTTCTTAAAGTGGTGGAACAACACAAGCTATTGCAACTGCCCTTCTAGTGTACACTTTAAATTATGAAGCGATATGTGACATCTTAGAAGTAATACGACAGGACAACCACAAAGCAGTTTAATCTGACACCTCAACAACTATTGATCTACCATAGTATCAAGTTTACTCTGGGAGGAATCAAATGGAACAGGTGACCTTCCTTGACACCCTTATTACTAGGGAAAACCCTGATGGTATGAACGCTCCAATGTCCAATTATGGACGAAGATTCGAACAAAATTCCAGGTTTTGGGGGGTCGGGTCGACGATAATCCATGATTTTCATTCGATAATCCAAAGTTTTCAAGAAAATCTGTATTTTCCATATAATCCTAAGTTTTTGACGCTCAATTCGAAAAAACTGGTATCAAAGTTTTGCTTTGATAATCCAAGATTTTCGAATTGTTGGACATTGAACGTGGAAATCTGGATTTAAATCGATGGATATCAAATAGAAAAACTGAATTTTCATCTTTGATGTCCAAGATTTCGCATTATTGGGACATGAGTGTCGAAAATACTAAGAATAAGAATAGCAAATTAAAAATGCATTTAATGGGCTTTCAGAGAATCATAGGATAGTACAAAAAAGGTTTGTATATTTCAGCGATGTACACCAACTCAACCCTAACTTCTTTTGCGGGTTTGTTTCTGTATCGATCCGCCCCCGCGGATAGCCATCATTGTCAAAACGGAGTTGACAAATCTTCAGTTATATTATACAGGGGTGCCTCCAGACAATTTTCAATGGGGTGTTGACGGCGTTCCGTTGGCGGCAAAAAACGTCCATTTGGCGGACCACAATGTTCATTTATTTTATTTTTACCTTAGCATCGTTTGTTTTTGAAAATACCACTGTATAATCTTGAGGAGAAAATTTTGATCCAATCTGAACCAGTAGAAAGGAATTCTGAAAGGTGCAACGAGGGAGATTTCACATATCAGGTGGCCCTAAAATAATCGAAAGTTCAGATTTTTTTGCCTGATGTAAAGCTGTCCATTAAAAACATCCCATCTGAACGGATTTAGCTGAGAAATGTTTCTTTAGTACAACAAATTGTGAAATGCGTAATTTCGTTATAGGAGCAAATACAAAATTCGCCTATGAGTTTACATTGAAATATAACCAAATCAAAATCGCCTTATTCATATTGAAGACATTTCTGTAGCGAAAATACAAGGCAAGAAAAGAATCTAATATTACTGTCTAATCTTATGAAATCATTCTTATGTGACAGAATATTTGGGTCTCTCCCAAACTCCTCGTTGCACCTTTAAAGTGTGCTAACAAAACGTAAAGGAACGGGGGTTGGGTTTTAAAACTCCGTGGTCCGCATTCAACTAATAAGGAAACGAAACGGGAAGTTATAGAAAGCCAATGGAGACGCCGTGTGCGTGATTTGTGCCGTTGCCAGAATCAGAAGTTTCCTAATCCAAGTTGGGTGTCATTTAACATTGCTCTCAAGGCCACAACTACCAAGATGCCAAGTGTAGTTTTGAAAATACCTTCAGATTGTTATTTTATTCATTTTGATTTTGTGTAGGAACCATGCTGCTAATCTGTTTTTGAAACTAGCGGGTTTAAATCTCATTTACATTTCCATGACCCAGTCATTTCCCAGGTATTCACACATATTCAAAGCATTCAGCATTCCGTGGACAGCTGGATAAATGGGTTCCTTCGGCATTACAGGCATAACAATGGTTAGGAATGATGAATTTCGGTGATTCATTTTTTCTAATGAGCGGAAGAACATGCTTGTTTCGAATATCTAAAACTTCTTTTATCAAGCTCAATTAGTTTTTGGATAAAATATAATCAATCACGGTCCTATTCTTTTTGACTCACACCTGTAGGTAATAGAAAAGAAATATTATTGAATCTTGAATGAAAATAAAGAGTAAAGTTTTATTATTCTTTAAGTTACTTGTAAATCATCCCAATGTATTTGAATTATTGAAATAATACAAAAATCTAAAAACCAAAACCCAACTTGTTAAAGACACTATCAGTGATTCATTCGAAAGAGTCAAAATATTCGAAATTTGGAGGAATAACCTAAAAGTGAAGGATAAATCTGTAGAATTCTCATAAGTTACTTTTTTCCAACTGAAGAAGTGTCGGAAAAGGAAGTAAACGACAGTGTTCAAAGATATGACTCTCCATTTAGTTACATGTTGTAGTAATTGTCCGTACGGACAGTAATGACTAATATATCCAATTTTGTCCGTATTAGATTGCTTCTGGTTTTATCATTTGCAGTATATATTAGGGTACCTGTACCTGTTACAGACAAGCAAAAATCTGACGTTTTGATGTTTTTTTCCCATTTTCTGATTAAGCAAATGACTGATAGTGATTAAAGTAAATTAAAGGTACAATTTTAAAACGTATGTATTCCTACAGAATGTTAACACATTTAAAATTAAAGGAAGCACATATCTTTTGAATTGAAAGACAATGGAAAACCCTAAAATGTAATACTTTTTTAAACTCGTCATGTAAATAGACTATCCATTTCCATGATTCTGACTTTTTCATAAAAGTTTAACAAATGTTTATTCAGTTGCGAGATTGACCGCAATAATACATGTACTTATATAGCGCACTTATAAGGACAAACAAAGTATCACAGTTTTTAACATTTTTAGACAAGAGACAAAGCAACTTTACAAATTACTGCAGCTTAATCAGTTCACTGTTGCTACATCCAAACAATGACGAAACACACACAATGATCACTGAGAGTTTTTCATGGTTCATTTGCAAAATAACAAATGAACCATGAAGAGAGTTGCAATTCGCTGATGTACATCACGTTAGAATAAGACTGTTGCCAGGTCAACTGGCTCACGCTAACTTTGGTTCGAGCCACTGATCACATTGATCATAACACAAATCAGGTATAATTCGGAACAGGTGCATAAGCCAAGGCTTGAACCAGTAACCATTGGATACTAACGTGCACTAGCGAATTCTGAGGTTAATAAGAAATACTAGCGCACCTGCCTTATACAGGATAAGGCAGGTGCGCTATTGAATTCAGAATATGGTAACAATGGTTTATGCTCTGTCCACACAGGAGGCACGCGGGAGTTTTTGACCACCACCCATGAGTGGTGGTTAAAATCTCACACTTGCTACACAGGAGATATGGGGCCTCATCATTACTTTCATACGTAATACAATAGTAAATACCCACTCATAGATGGTCCAACGTAGTTGAAGCACAATTGGCCTAAACACATAAAAACGCAAATACAACTTTATAATTAACGTCGCCAAAATTAAACTTATTTAGTCTAGAGATTTTGGGGAATTACTTTGTCAGTGTACATTTAGGAACAGTGTAGAAGGACCATACAGCATAAACATATCATCTATAGTGCTCAGAAGACCTACAAATTCTTTCAATATGGCTCCACGAGGATACGGTGAAGATGTGAAACATATCTTAATAAATCAAAATATTTTTTCCATGCCCACTCTGTTTAATTCTAAATATACATTGTTAATTCATTAATTCTGATACCAGATCTTAAACACTTGCAATCAAAATTCTTAAAATTGTTTTTTTTATTTTTTAACACTTAAAAAGATACAGTTACAGAAACAAAATCAAGTTCAGACACTTTCTATTTAGGCAGACGAAGCGACTTATGGCTTCTAAATTAAATGCTTCTTCTCTATTTCACTTTAAGGATATGATCCAACAACTTTTCCCCAGCTCCTATCTCAGCGCGAATCGATTAAACTAACGACTATTAAGGAAAAAAAACTGGGCACAGAAAAGAAGGAACATATCCAATCATGTTCGGTATAAGAAAGTGATAGCGAAAATAAAGCCCCTTCTGGCGCCAAGATAGCCCTACCTATCGTACAATGATTAAACCATGACAAGCCAATAGGGTTTCAAGTAAAACTCTCTTCAAAGTCTTTAGTCAAACTCAAACCTAAGGCAAGGTAAAGTGCTTGAAATAGGTAAACTTTTAGTTGTAAATTCCATTGAATGTTTGTTATGACACTAGAAAAGAAACACAACTATCTTGCCTACCGTAAGGCTAAAAAATCTTGGGTGTACTTCCTTGTTGCATGGTATCTGAAAGAATTGCTATAAAGTGTCTCAAACCGCACTATAACCCTCGTCTAACCCTCGATTTTTCCATACCAAACCTCTTATGAACTTAATTTTGGTATCAGTGTATAATGTGGGTATCGTTATCCACTGATATCAAAATGAGTGCAACATTCGCACCTGACTTAAGGACGTCAATTAATGCACGGCCGCCCTCGCAAAATTGATGAAAATTTTTCTATTTTGTGTTCATAACTTGAAAGTTTTTGTCACATTTGTGAAGTATGGTTCATTGCTTTGAATTTAGCTGTGTACTTTGGCGTTGATAATGTGTAGTCATCTGTGAGAATTTGAAATGTGAAAGATCTAGAAACCTGACCAAAGTTGCCAGTTTTTCAACACTCTACTGTGTATAGGCGAAGTTAGATGTGTTGAAAGGGACAGGAGGAGATTTTTTGAAGTACGAATTTCTCTCAAAATTGCACTTGATCGGTTGTAGACCACCTACCGAGAAAGTTTTCGAAAGTTTATTGGACAAAACAAGTACAAAGGAAACTGAAAACTTTGCTTGAATCTTGCCTACTATCGTTATAGTCCCTATAGAAATCCATGCTTTGGTTCTATGTCGTGCACTGAGAGAAAGAAAAACATTAATATCATCATCTTTACATAAAGACGGTGTATTCGGCCTTTTCACTTAGGTGTGATCTAATACATTCGTAAGCATTCTAAAAATATGCAAACAAAAAGAATGTGTTTCGAAAAAAAAAAAATGTGGGGCGCTTCTTTTTGGAAATGCTTTCGTCTGTCTCTTTTTAAAGATATATTGCGAGATGATAAAAATGTTGTTGGGAATGAAAATATATTATTAGCTTATAAATTAGCGACAAGTGTGTACCATCCAATAACTACTTCAATCTAGGAAAAAATCAAAATGTTTTAAAATTGAAGTTAATAAGTTCCGTACTTTATTTGATGCCGACGAGGCACATGAAAGCAGGTGATGGCGACACTCAAAAATTTATACCTGTTATGACGTCTCATGGACACCTAAGGTCAGAAATACCTTTCAAACACAAACAAATGAGCCTTGTGCACAAGTGATCTTAATTTTATATAATATAACAGATTTTAATGATTTGTAATTGGTTCAAGAATTTGGCATGTCCAAAACATTACATAAATCAAAATTACACAATTACACACAATGTTCAAAAGAGGCGTTGCAGTTCAACGATGCTATGTCCTCTCAGCGAAGACTCCAAAATGACAGCGCACAAGTTCATACAAAATCTCAGGTAATATATTCCAAGGGAATCTTCTCAGTCCTGAAGGTAATATTGTCCAACAGTTCAGACGAAGGGCTTTCCCTCGACGACAGATGTTCCACAATTAAAATCCAGTATATACACCATCAGTCTGTTCGCTTTGTCCTATACAACCACAAATCGGAATCCCTTTTTGGGATGCCGAAACTGAAGCTCTGGGCTTAAAGACGACCGCGAACTTAGCTATCAATCATCCGCGCACCAAATATTAAATCCTGCACTAGATCTAACAAATCTACCATGATTTTAGAGTAAAACTTAGCCTTTATAATTATACGGTATAGCTCCAGAGCTCTAGTTTAGCTCTGATTTCAACTACGGGCCTCAGTCTTCAGTCACAAGTTCTATTTAACTTCACACAGCTAGATTTCCCCTTTCTAACAATCAATAATTACGATGCCTTCTCATGCATACACATAACCTTACAGCTAGCTGACCAATCGAATTCAGCACCCGAATAATCACTTCATATATATAACTTTGTGGGGAATCCCTAGTTCTGCAATGTTGTGTTATCTCAAAGCATAACAAGTTGAGTCAGTTACTAAATTTAGCATTCTTGGGGAATTCACCTCACTTCCCTATTGTGGGCAATCTAAACAGGTGCACTTAGCACAACAACTAGGGGGTATCCCCTTTTATCTCTTTCATAGTAAACAAAGTGCTTTCCTGTGATAAATCTTTCTCAAATAAAATTGAGAAATCAAGAAAATGGAGGCCATACAACATACCCTACCCTAAACAGCTGATTTTGGTACACACCAGTACATGATAGGCAACGATCAATCCATGTTATGTGTTTGCACTCTAACTTTGCACTCATGGCATGGCGGCCGCCACGGTGAGTATGGGGGGGGGGTGGCGGGGGGGCCTTTTGCGAGAGACCCCTCCAATTTTTTTCTTGCCCCCTATTGCCCTCGCTGGCCTAACGAACAAGGAGGGTTTTTTGGCAAAATTCAGCGATTTGGTGCAAAAGCACCAATTTTGGGAAAAATCACGATTTGGGGCCAATATTGGTTAATAATCTCCATATATTTGATACTCCCCCCGAATTTCACTTTCCCCCTCTCAATTTCACTTGCCCCCGTTTTCCCCCCCACCCCCAGAAAAAAGAGTCTGACCCCACTACGGGTCATGGTGTTCAATACCGTGCTTCAGTATCTGGGGCATTCAGGGAATGGCTTTCATTGAATGGAAACCAAATTATATACAGCACTGCTAAAATCATTTTTTATAACCTTCGAGGTTGCATACATACCCCTAGACCCAATCTAAGTAGTCTAAGAAAGTACGATTTGCACGTCATTTTGTGGGGATAAATTGCAAAAAACAAAATCGTGAAAAATCAGAAGTTCTTATTGTCGGAAGACTAACTTAAAATCTTGGTTATGCTGGTGCATGCACTGAATCACATGCCAATTTAGTGTATATCCCTTACTCCCTAGAAGAAAATAACTACAATCCGATCTCACCGCAAAAAAGGAGGTCGCGTTATTTGTCTTAATTGTTAGGGCTAGGGTCAATTTTCCCCCTAACATACAAGCAGGGGTTCCGCTCCGAAAGTGGCAAAAACGGCATTTTAGGGATGAAGGGATTTGGATATATAGTGATGTTGTTAATAAATTTATGGAGCAAATAGGCTCATGATTGGGAATTAGGTCGTGCCCTTTAGGCCTGGCAAAAGTTACCTCTCACGGGCTATTGAACTGGAATGCAAGACTAGAGATTGTTTTTTGCTTTGTTGATGACTCACGCTAAGATTACAAAAAGATTGAACTTTGTGCCTGTAATGTTTCAGATTTTTCTCGTCACAAGAGCTCCCTTCTCAGAGGTTTCTAGTAGCTCGAAGTAAAGAAAAAGGACATTTCAGACTGAACCTCATGGCTTAGCTAGGGAGGGCAAGGGGAGGGCACGTGCACGGGCGCCACTCAGGGGACGCTGAAATGTCGTTGGGGAAAAATAAAATCGACAAAAAAAGGCATAATAGTTCATCTCTTCAAGAAAATGAGATAAACAGAGGCTCCGACCGCACTCAAACATGCAAAAACCCAAGAGCTTCCCTTCCGGGGGCTTCGCCCCCTTGACCCCCGCCCGGGAGTAGTATATAGTTCATCTGCTTCAAGATAATGAAATAACTGAGAGCTCTCAAGGCACCCAAACATGCTCAAACCAATAGCTTCCGGGGGCTTCGCTCCCTGGACCCCGCCAGGAGTAGCATAGTTCATCTGCTTCAAGATAATGAGATAACTGAGAGCTCTCCGAAGGCACTCAAACATACTAAAACCCGAGAGCTTCCGATGGGTCCGTCCCCTGGACCCTGGCCAGGATCGAGCAGTATAGTCTGATACCTAACAGAGACTCGAAGCAAGTAATCAATGGTTGTTTGCAGCGTGCAGTGTCTGGTACGGTATTGTGATATTAATTCAACGATTCCCTCGACTGATCGAGAAGCAGTAATCGTTATTCAATACATTTCAATGTATAACCCCCAAGATTTGAGTTTGGCGGGCTGTTTTAAATCATTGATGCTCACACGTGCGTGTTATTGTCTGAAAACCCTGAACAGAGGGTAGTAGTTGTAACTGACTTTTTCATTAAAAGCCATGGAAAAACTTAAAATGAACCCCAAATTTTGTTTACAGTTGTTGACTATAGGTAGAATTTGCGGATTCTATCAATGTATTAATGGCATCCGGATATCTTCAAAATATTACTGAGTGAAGAATATGTGTATTTTCTCTTCAATATCACACAAAATTGACAGTTTGGACCAGTTTATCTCAAACTGTTATTTTTAATCGAATAGGATCTACTTGGACACTTTTTATTTCACATGGTGACTTATGTCTTAGAAAATTTTATGATGACCTGGCCCCAAACGATGTAACGTGTAATGTGAAGCCGGTCCTAAGAATAATTATATTCAACGTTAGGGCATGAATTTGAAGCACACATTGGGGCAAAAAATGCTGATTTGCAGGATACCTCAACTCACAGCGCCATCGTGAGGCCAAGGCCTTGCAAGCCGATACCAGACCTGGTTCGATACGCTCGAAGTGTTAAAAAATGGACTATATTGAAGCACACAGCTTCCGATCTCTGTTAGGTAAATTCGTCTCAGCTCAAACATACCCGAGAGCACCCGGCCAAGGGCACTATTAGTTCATGCTTTAAGATACCGAGATAACTGAGAGCTCTCCGAAGCATTAAAACATACTAAAATCTGAGAGCTTCTGGGGATCCGCCCCCTGGAACCCTGCAAGGGGCTTTGCCTGAGATCACCATTAGGGCCCCTCGGACGAAACCCTGGATCTCCGGTTATTCCTACGCTACGCCGCTAGGGGCGCCCACGTCACATCTTGCCCCGGGGCGCCCACATCCCACTAGACTTACGCCACGTGATTCCTTGACGATATTAAATCCATATTTATTTACATTTTAATAATAATATAATGTGTATTTTTAACCGCGCGACATATCCACGGAAAGTGTCAAGGCGCTGTGCGGCAGCCATGAAGGGCGCTCAGCACATCAGGAAACCATAATACCAGAAAGATTTATGCCAAGAAGCTCGATTTTAGAAGCAGGAGTAAGCCGGAGGACGGAGAAAAACCTGCGGGAAAGAGTATTGATCGAGAACCAAATTCACATTTAAAGCCACGTGTGAACAGCCCAACAGGGCGATAGACCGGGCTTTATTGGTGAAAGGCGAGAAGATACCATTACGCCAACCCGTTCACCCCCGTTATACATATTTATTCCTAGATAGAGTAAAAAAAAAATAATACTCTTTCTTACCTTTGACATTTACACAGATATATGTAAAGGAAGAACCGTATCAAAATAACTCACACAATATATGTTATAAAACAATAGTGAACACCTATGCGAGTGGTGTCATGGCAAAATGGAAATTACTATCATGAACGAATTAAAACAAATTTTGTATGACCACGCGCTATTTGAAATTCGCGCTGTGTATATGGGGTATGTATGCATTTGTGTATGCGATACGGACGGCACAGTAACGTTACACCTTCACACATGATGCTTTCATACTGGGCATTTCATATGGCATGTATGACGCAAACGTGCCTGGTCGTATACGCATAAACACATGATACACTAACGCGATTGTTAAATAGCACATGGTCCGACTAGATGGTTTTAATCATTGTTAGTTTTTGGGGTAATATATTTTCTGTTACATCTCTGATTAACCACTCTATATGGGGTCAATAATTATTTTAGAGTGTATATTGTTTAATATTATACATTGGTGAAGGGTTCTCCTTTAATGGTCAGTCACCTCGACAACAAAAAAAGGACATAAGGGTCTCAAGCAGGAGCTAACTGAAAGGTTAATTCTCGAATGCAAACGCCGCGATGGATCGGATGAAAAACCAAGGTTAATTACATATAGACAAAGCCCATTGTCTATATATATCTGTAATAGGTCAAGGGATTTTTCCCTGTCTGTCTGTCTGTCGTGTGTTGTCCGAATTTTCTCGGAGTCCGACGGGTCTTACGGTCACGAAACTTGGTGGGTGGGTGTTTGTTGTAGCTTGGGCGAGCCAGATCAAGTTCGATTGGTTAGCGAATACGCACCCCACAAACCCTAGTAATCACAAAACACGGTTTTCAAACAAGTTGTGATTTGAAAAAAAGCCAAGTGATCGCGAAACCGGGGACCGCCTAGTTCTAAATAACGGCGAAGTTTGGTATTTGGGTGATAGGACCCTGGGGTCGGTTGTCCGTACAATATTCTACCATTGACGTCACGCACTGAGTGATTATTTGAACAGTCTTGATTTAGAAAGAGTTCATCGGATTGTAAGCTTTAAAATCCTATTCTCAAAGATTTTGGTCTGCTATTTCCCTTAATCGCTTCAAAACCCCACCTGACAAAAATCAGGAAGGGATTATATCACGTTTTTAGTCGGCATGTCCATTAGCCAACATTTTACACCCACTAAGATGTTATGAACTGAAAACTATTAAATGTTTTTTAAAAGCCAGACATGATATTTTTGTTCAGTTATAAATGTAAAAGCTATATCGTACACAACAGTTGCATGATTAATACAAAAAGACAGCTCGACAGTATTTGTGGTGGCGTCGCATCATTCTGAGTTGGGCGTGAACAAGTCCCTCTCATAGTTAGCACCTGCAGAATGCGTTACATTGCCTGGGTTTATATTTGCATGTTATTTTTTTGGTTATTTTTATGATCAATAATACAACTTGTGGCCATTATTGCCAATTATGCCCTAAAAACGTTCTGAAAAAAAAAAGAGTCGAATGAAAGTAAAGTTCATAGTTTCAGATCTAAACTCCAAATTTCAAGATTTGCAGTCTAGAACCAGGGGTTAGGTGAAATCGCACTTTAATTGCAAATATTACACAGCAAAATATAAGAGGTAAAGCAAAACTCTGTTAGCTGGATAATATAAAGGTCTACCTTCGCTAGTCGTAAGGTCCGATAGTCGAACAATAGAGAAACAAGTTTTTTTTTTCGGTATTCCGAAAAAAAAAATGGGAGAGTTATCCGTCCGAAACAAAAAAGAAAGTCCCCTGGTTCGAAAAAAAAAACATGTCCTAAACACCCAAGAGGTTCGTAGTCGAAAAAAAAAAAAAAAATACAAAACTTAAAAAAAAAAAAAAAAAAAAAAAAAAGGTATCTAGTTAAAGAAAGAAATTGTCCAAAATCAAAATTTAAGGTCCACTTAAACCCTAACCCATTCTAAACTCCAACCCTAACCCCTTAACTATAAATCTATTCCTAACCTAACCTAACTCTAAAGGCAACTCTAAATCCAAGCCCCAACACCACGAAAACCAAACCTAAACGGTTAATAACCCCTAAACCCCAACCCTAAAACTAAATCTGACCTAACTTGTTGTTTCGGACTAGTGAACCTTTTTTTTTCTTTGACTAAGAGAGAACTCTTTTTGTTTGGGCTAGCCCGCCACTATTTTTGTGTTTGTTCGGAATAGTAACATTATTTTCTTTTTCGCAATTAATGAATACGATTATGATTTCAATTCGGGCTAGAAATATCCTTTGCTTTCGGACCTTAAAGCGGCACCTGAGCACATTTTCACAAAAAATTATTGAAATTTCTTCAATTTGTCTAGGCCATT
>JAMKCH010043129.1:0-13038 GCA_023653785.1 Ophioderma brevispina
GCACACTTTGAGCACAATACCAAATTGTGCATTGAATCGAAAAAATTGAAATTTGGGGGCCCTCTTAAAAATATGCGATATTGCTGTAAATAGGCCAGTAATCTTTGAACCTCTGGGATAGTTTTGTAGTGGCCAATAAATCATGTGTGTATTGCCCTCTTTAGTCAATGCGTAGAACTTATTGATTATTGATTATGCAAAGTATTGATTGGTCAATTGACATGCGAGAGTGAAGGACGATACGCGGTGTGAGGTGGCTATTGGAGGAAAAACAGTTTTTTTCAACTCTGCAAAACCAAGATTCTCATACTTATTGGGTTGTGCTTCTCATGACACAAAGAAGAATAACCAAGAACTGGTATAAAGTTTTTTTAAATATTTGGGTCAGCTGTAGTTCTTCTATACTCTTGAGCTGTCTTGAAGAAGTAAGTGTGTTTTAAACCTGTTTATCTGACACCCATGGTAAAACATACCGTTTTACCCAAGGTAAGTACTTAATCAGTGGCGTAACAGACCTTACCAAATGCGGGGGGGGGGGGAAGGGGGCAGAAGGGGTGCGAGGCATTTTCTGAGGGGACGCATTTAGGTCCTCATAGGACACTGTACATTTAATGGGGGGCTGGCGGAGGGGCAAGGGTAATGAGCAAGGGCCCTCGCTCCCCCCCCCCCTTTGCTGGTTACGCAATGTGCTAAGTTGGGGCTTACCAAACGGGGGTCATTGATGAGAGCTAGATATGTGACGGAAAAGGGTCATTGGATTGAGTGTATAAAGTTTTTGAAAAAGGGGAGTAGTCATTGAGTGTCAACTCGGCTTAAAAGGGGGCTCTATTGACAGGGAAATGACGCGTGCACAATAATTGTGGTGTTACCCTTCGGAATATACTTTTACCCTGAATATACTAAAGAAAATATTGGGGGGTGGATATAGCGGTCAAATTTTCACAATAATTGAGGAGGGAGTAAAGTAAAAAACAATCTGATAGTCTCGCTTTTATTCATGGATGGGAAATCCGCAAGACTTAGCAGATTCTAACGCTCGTATGTTCTTTCATGAGGTTTGTCATAAAATTCTCATTAACCAAATGAACCACAACAAAATAACGATGTAAGTACCGCTTACTAGTGTAGTCCTGAGCATGCCTTCCAACGCCCCCCCACAAAGACAGCCATGCAATACAAATGCCATTCTTGACCATTAGACGAGTCCACTGAAGCATCCAACATATCAATGTGATGTGAAGTAAGAATCCAGAGGTGTGCACACGGCGATTCGAGTCACGATTTTCCAGCGGCGCCAGGAACCCAATGATTAGATGGCCACCACCAGCGCCATACGCTGACATGACAAACCCCTATAGATCTGATTCCAACTAAACAACTGATGTAGGATGAAAATGAAATCAAAGATTTATTTTACATAGGAGTTATTAAGGAAATTGGTCCGAATGTCCAAGGAAAATCGATCGGGCATATGTGGGATACATCAAGAGTTTTATCAAGTTGACCTTTTTGGGGCCACAAAACGGCACATGAGGGCACCAAGGTCTCATGAGGTCAACCAAACATATGGGCACTACAAGGACAATTGTATCAAAGTGTAGTGACTCGATCGACATATGTGGATTATACACCAAGCAATGTTATTATTCTGAACCATTTGGTGCCATGATTTCTAAAACCTCTAGATGACCTTTGAACCCGCTCGCCTGAAGGGGTAACTATGGGGCACTACCCAAGGACCATACATTGAAATGAGTGTGCATGTATGTGGGAAACAGTGGGCAATATGTTCAGGGTCAACATTTGGGTCAAAATTTTGACACAGACAGATACACAGATACACAGGCACACACTACCAAACCAATCGTGCCCTCTTCATTCGATCCACAAGAACATGGCAAACTAGCTACTGTTAAAGCGGAACTGGCATATTTTCACAAAAAGATGACATTCGTCAATTTCTTGCAAATAAAGTCTAGGACATTGGGAAGGAATACAGATATATTTTACAAATTAAAAAGCTAACAGACATCCAGTGGTTAATTATATATATATGTTTCCCGTTAACTTTATCAACAAAATTACATGAATATCATAGACTCGTACTCATTGATATTAAAACCACAAAGGTCACAGGACTGACGGACTGATCAAATAGGGTGGTGCCGTGTGTTTCTTGTGTTCCAACGTCATTCCCATCGTCTGCTGAATTAATGACTCCGGAGTCATTTTATTATAAAATCGTTCTGTTTACCCATAAGGGCGCTGATTTGGGCTTAATCATTTCAGGTGAAGGATAACGTATTTTTCAAATGTGCCAGTGTCTCTTTAAGCAAAAAAAATGATAAAAAACTCCCCACTTGGAGACTTATTGCTGAATGAATGCTTTCTTATTTTGGGAATGTCATTCACGTTGTATATGATTATTAAAGTAAAAATTTTAAAAAAGATCGAAATCATAATTGCCTTAATTGTTCAGCAGCACTGTATATTGCTTTTAAACATACTATAAGGGTTGTGCATACAACATTTTTCAGGATCAATTCATCATCCAGGGAGGAAGAAAGTTGTGTAGTTCCCTTTATTTTTGCTATCTTCATTATAAAAAGTAACAATTGCAATCTAGTAATTGTAATATATTTTCACATATTTTTTAAAATCAGGTTATTATATAGGGCCATATTATATATTAATAGCCTTTTTAAAAAATTTAAAAAATGGTTAAATATGAATTTTCAAAATAAGTCATTCTTACTTGGCATAATATTAAAGAACAAAGATTATGCTTTCCAATAGTGTTGTTTCATCTTATTTGCTTTTGTCAATTCAGAGAAATACCAATTTTGTGCGATACACCAAAATCGATTTTGTGCCACTTTATGCATGGGCAGAGATGTTTCGAGAAGTAATGTGCCACGCTGTCTTGAAGCTCACAAAAGATTGCAACTTGGCAAAAGAGACAAAACACAAATTTAAAGTGACAGGAGGGGATTTTTTTAGGATACAAATTTCTCTCAAATTGCACTTGATCGGATGTAGACCACCTACCGAGAACGTTTGGAAGGTTTATTGGACAAACAAGCACGAAAGAAAACCACAAACCGTGTTTTGAACTTGCCTGACTATCGTAATTGTCCCCATAGAACAGCGTGCTTTGAGTTTCTGTCGTGCACGACAGAAAGTACTAAATCATCATCTTATTACATAAAGACGGCGTATTTGGCTTATTCACTTCAGGTGTGGTCTAATACATTGGAAAGCATTCCAAATATGCAAAAAACCCGGGTTCGAAAAAAATTGAGGGCGCTTCTATCTGGAAATCTCCTCATGTCTCTTTAAGTACACAAAGGAAGTCTAGTTTTCTCCACACAAACTTTAATAGTCAATATAATAGGAGAGGGTTTTTTAGAAAAGGATCGGGAAGATAGTGGAAGTGGATGAGATGCAATTTGGGTTTATGCCAGGAAGGGAACGATAGATGCAGTGTATATTTTGAGGAGTTTACAAGAGGAATATCTAGCTAAAGGGAAGAAGTTGTATATGTGTTTTGTAGACTTGGAGAAGGCATTTGATATAATACCCGAGGAAAGTGATGGAGTGGGCAGTGAGGAAGAGATGGATACCAGAAGTAATGGCTAGAGCAGTGATGAGTTTGTATGAAGGAGCAAAGACAAGAGTTAGAGTGGAATCTGATTTGTCTGAGGAGTTTGTGGTGAAGGTGAGTGTGCATCAAGGTTCTGTACTTTCGCCGTTGATTTTTACAATTGTGATTGACGTAGTTACAGAGAGTGCAAAAGAGGGTTTGATGAGTGAGATGTTGTATGCTGATGACTTGGTTTAATGAGCGAGACAATGGAGGGACTGAGGGAGAAGTTTTGGAAATGGAAGGCTTTTGAGAGTAAGGGTTTGAAGGTAAACCTTGGGAAGACAAAATGTGGTGGTGATCGGGGTGGAGAGGGAGGTGGTGAGTAAGGTAGACCCATGTGGCGTGTGTGGGAAGTGGCTAAAAGCAAACTCAGTGTGGTGTGAGAAATGCGGGAAAAGGAAAGGGCATGAACGGGGATGCAAAAGATGAAGAGAGTGAACCCCAAGTTTGGCAAGAGATTTTATGTGTGGGAGATGCGAGAAGGGTGCTGGCGGGATGGTGGAACAGGAGAAAAAGTTGTGTGATGTGGTGGAATCGGTGATGGAGTTCACGTACCTGGGGGGACAGGGTTAGTGGGGGCGAGGGATGCGAGGTGCTGTGACAGCTAGAGTGAGGTATGGGTGGGTGAAGTTTAGGGAATGTGGGGAGTTGTTGCAAGGGAAAAGGTATCCTTTGAAAATGAAAGGTATGGTGTATAAGAGCTGCGTGAGACCAGTGATGCTGTATGGGCGTGAGACATGGTGTCTGTTTGAAAATGAGATGGGGATTCTGAGGAGGACAGAGAGAGCAATGATGAGAGCGATGTGTGGGGTGAAGTTGATGGATAGGATGAGGACTTGGTGCAGATATTGGATTTGGAAGCAGCGATGGACCGTTTGGCGAAGGCGAATAGTGTACGTTGGTATGGGCACGTGCTGAGGAAGGATGACGGGCAGGTTTTAAGAAGGGCTTTTGAGTTTGAGGTGGGAGGTTTGACGAGGAGAGGACGTCCAAAGAAGACTTGGAAGAAGCAAGTGGAGGAGGAGAGTAGGAGGTTGGTTTGAGGATGGACGATACAGGTGAAATGGAAGGGGGAGTAAGGGCTGTTGCTGCGAATGTAAGGTGAATCCGGCCACCCTCGTTCACGGGGACAAAACCGGATTAAAACTTTGGATTTACTACTACTACATAATAATAATTTCAATGATAAATATTTTCTTTTCATAAATAATAAACAAATACAAATATTTATTGCAAGTTTCAATGAAATGGACCTTTGAATTATTACCAAATTGGTATCTGTTAAAATCATGCCAGAAGGAATTAAATGGAAACCAAATAAAACACGCCAAATCAAAAGAAATGGTTTTTAATATAATTGTACTATCTTTGTGCATTTACCTAATTGTGGAAGTCAATAAACTTGAATTTGGAAGCAAAGTATCAAGTTTTGCGTTTTAATGACACTACAAGACCATTAAAACTTTTCCTCCAAAGTAAATGGAGGTGGGCTGTTACGGTTCTCTTTCTAACAAACAATAGTATATAAGAAACGGTTGGTGTGTCTCCAATTTAAATAAAAACAACCCGAAAAACAAGAAAAAAACAGCAAAAAAGCATCATAGCACCCTGATAAAACCGACACACACCGTGAGTAATATTAAAAAAAAACAAACTGCCCTTGTTTGACGCGTGTTTGACGAATAAGAAATCAATAGGTGGGAGTATAAATACTCGTAATACAAAAGCACAGAATGTATTTCAAACCTAAGCAATAATAGAACATTTCCGTGAAAAAAAGATATGATTAAGAAAACGGAAACGTCGAGTTAGAATGCTTTCAAACGGTCATTTATAACGTGATTAGTGGACAAAGTAAAACTTCAAAAAAACGGTCTCACAGACCTACAAACATTTTATAATTTCTATTTATCCTCTTGATGTGCCCTTTCCCATTGCTAAACATTGAAAATTAATCGATCTTCATATAAAGAAAATGATGTTTTTTTACGATGATTCTTTTGTTTAAACATCATACTGATCCTCACTTACAGCATATAAAACAATTTGCGTGAAGACTACAAGCTTCCCTCGTGGCAGCGGTCTAAGTGATAGACGTTAGTGATTTACTGTTGAATTGTCTGTTGTTGTCAGTTCGAGGCCGCTTGTCGGGCTGGGGCCCACCATATATATTATGCTAGTATTCAGTTCTGGCGATCATTATTTTCATTTTGTTATAGTAGGAAACGGTCCACAAGACCATTTGAAACGGAATGGAAGTATAATCAATCTTAAATTGTGGCAAGGAGGCTGAAGCCTGCCAATTGCCCCCATCTTTCTTATATATGTAATTGATAGTATTAGTTTATTATCAGGAAACATCAAAGTTGTCAGTTCCATTAACATTGAAATGAATGTCATAACCAATAAATGTCTGAAGTATTCGTAAAAACAAACAAACAAACAAAAAACAAACATAGTATTAAAAAAGTGCTACTTTGGACGGGAAAATGAGACAATAATTATTAAAATTGATCTGGTGATTTTCACAATTTGAATACAAAACTATTCTCGAACTATTAGACAAGAACATCACAGGGAAACCTATCTTCTCTGATTGAAAACAGTAGACTTTTCGCGGATTTTAAGGGAATACAATTTCACCCTAATATGGCCCTTGGTATAAGCCTCGAATGATTTGATTGTAGTTTGGGTGTTCATCGGTTCGAGTTCCGTCGAAGTCTCAGTTAGTGCTCTTATTCTTTTTAGTTGAGATATCAATTTCATAGATAACGTCGAAATTCAAGTACTGAAAGTGGTAATTTTTATTGAATTTTCATTTAATACATTCTTAAATATACCATGTATCGGCCGATCATTATTATTCACACATTCCTTGCACATTAGTGAGTCATGTTTATTTTGCGGACACAATTGGAACGAGTAATATTATAAAAATGTTCTCTTACAAAAGATTTGTCCTCTGGCTAGATCGGGTTGGACGTTACGGTTGCATAAGATTTACAGGTATTTCATATAAATTTGGTTCGATTTCCTGTCAATAGGCCATTAAGGTATTGTAAAATTCATATGTCTATATTTTGAAGAGAAGATGCCCTTTTCAGGGAAAAAAACATGCATGAATACAGGGTTTTTGCGTGCCAAATTTAGTATTTTTAGTTATTTTAGCCCGGGTTGTGGCTTTTAAGGTTCTTTTACGTGTGCTTTCCAGGTGTGATCAAACAATATTAAGGTTTTGAGTGATTTTGATGCAGCTTTAAATTTATAAGCTATCATAGAAATTAACAGGTGGTTTCTCTAATTGAACGGTCACTGCAAAAAAGTGATTAGAAATATTAAAAACCTTTCTAAAAACAACTATTTGCACCAATTTCTAAAAATGTAAATTATCTATTTAATATCTAAAACACATTATATTAAACATGATTTAAACTATACAATTTTTAGGGCATTTACATTTGGTTGTTTAGACATTCGAAAAACAAGCATTTAGAGATTTGCCATGTGTAATACAAAAGCACTAATTTGCACCACGTTCTAAACACTGTTTTGCAGAGTTCTTGCGATGGAATTGTACAGTGTCTCTTGGTCAAATACGAACTTTCTAAACTAAACTAAATGCAAAACAGTAACTCATTTTTTCTTTCAAATGAAAAGTAGCAATGTATTATCCACCGAAATACAAATATATTGCCACAATCTATGCCCTTTTTAATTCTATCTTTTTGTGAAAAGGCCTAAACTTGCAGAACTTTAAAATCTGAATATCTCGGTAACTGAAGAAAAAAACGTAAAAAAGCACTAAAATGGATTGTTCCAAATTATAAAAAATTTATATAAAATCTCAGTTTATTAGATCAGGACTGACTTGAAAGCTCTTCATAATTTATTATCTATGTTAAGAGTAGTTATAGACACCAAATTCAATTACCTGAATATACTCGAGAAAGAAAAAATGGGAATTTCGAAAACTTTAATTAGAACATTGTTCATATTATTAAAAACTCGCTTTACTTAAGAGTTAAACAACACATCACGTATGGAATAATCATACACACAACTAAAGTGTATTTAAACTTTCTTGGAAACAGATTTCGTGCAACTGGACCAACTGACATTGTGTACAGCTAATTTCGATGTTCAAAAAATAATGAAACTACCAAAAAGACGTTGGCAACGTAAAAACCACCCAAATTTAAAAAAGAGTACGAGCCATATAAAGTAAATAAATGTGTAACGGAGAGCCCAAAGTATACTCAAGTGAGTCTGCCCCATTGCAAACTTGGTCCCATTTCTCCTGCAATGCAAAAGAAAATGCCTTGCCCAATTGCCAACCGTCACCAATACATACAGCCAATATGATATTTTAGTTTTAAATGCTTAGTGGTGCTGATGTAATAATATCGAGCTCAAAAGAGCTCCTCTTCATGTCAGGTAACCAAAACGAGCGCGGGAACCTTCCTATTGTGTTTATACTGTTCTTCCTACCCGCTCTTCACAGAAAGATACTGGTACAAAAAAGTACCCAGAAACGTGAACTCTAACCAGAAACCATAACCAACCTCCCTTCTAGAACAGTCGAACTGTAAATCCGTCTGAACACATTTTCGACGGGAAATGAATTGTGCACGTGGATGATGTTACAACGTTATATTTGACTACATGGGTTCCGAGCTTCCGACGGATCTCTGCACCTGAATCTTGAATTAAAACCACAACAAGAAATCAAGGAAGAAAACAAACTAAATTAAGCAATATCAACTTAAAAGCATTCAAGTCATAACAAGAAGGCCCTTACCCAAGAAATAGGAATACTAATTCCAAACTCATCTGCCATATAACCGCAAACAAACAATGCGTTGGATTTATTTAATCAACCATTTTGGTCTGATGATGAATGGTTCCTTTAATAAATTCATACCGTTTAAAAAAAAGGGAAATTCGGCAATAGCAGAATGTATCAATTGGCCACTGGGGCAGACGCACTTGATCTGGTGCTCTCTTTACCTTTATTACTTTATTGCTCGTACTGCATTTACCAATTAAAACTTGTTGGGTTTTTTACGTTGCCAACTTCCTTTTTGGTAGATCGAATGTTATACACTTAAAGCCAGAACATTTTTTTTTTTTTTTTTTTTTTTTTTTTGTTTTTTTTTTTTTGTTTTTTGTTTATTGAATATAATTTCCCCATACGTAACTGTTTTCGGGTCTTTAAAGTTCTTTATGAAATTATCCATTTTTAAAGAATTTAAATCTGTTCAAATGTGAATAACTTATGTTTACTATTATTTCACGTTTTCACTCAACCAGAAAGTGGCACAACTCGATTTTGTGTTCCGCAGTAACCGGGTATCTCTCGATTGAACAAGTAATGAGATGAAAAAAGCATTGGATACTTTCTCTTTTTTCTTTAATATGATTCACAAAACG
Source organism: Ophioderma brevispina (assembly GCA_023653785.1). Classification (NCBI taxonomy): domain Eukaryota; kingdom Metazoa; phylum Echinodermata; class Ophiuroidea; order Amphilepidida; family Ophiodermatidae; genus Ophioderma; species Ophioderma brevispina. The sequence continues at coordinate 9,077 of JAMKCH010043129.1, forward strand.
GCGTACTTAATGTGGAGAAGTAATATGTGAAAAAAAATCGGTTTTTCAATTGTAACCGTTTTTTTAGAGAGGCTGCGAAGTTACATGAATGTGAAAAACGTCCCGTCCATGATAATAACACGATACTACTTGGATTAGGTTCAAGGACATTGACGCAATCCTAGGCTTATATACAATTCTGTAGGTAAATCCATCTTAATTCCTTCAACAGCTGAACATGGTGAAATGGTATGAGTTAGGCGTAAAATAATTGATCAACATTCGTTGCTGTGAGATCATTTGGCTTTCATTTCAAAAAAATATGTTAAACTATCATCATATCCATTGTCCATCATCACTGTAATCCATGTTGGCTGCTTTAAACAAATCTGGCAAGCATTTTTTATCTCAACTGAATTTTAACTTGGTTCCGTAGATTTGAAAAATTGTGCTTATTGTCAAGCATTTTTTGATATGAACTGAATTTGACCTGGTTCCGTGAATTTAAATTTTTGCATGTGATTCAATGTTGAATTTGTGCAATTTTAGACATGACTTCAAAAGCGATGTTCTTCTCAAACCTATTTTGTCAGAATTATACACACATAGACTTTTGTTTATTCTTCAAGATAAATAATGCGAAAGACAGAAATAAATAATATAAAGTCTGAATTGCGAAGGTCCTTCATTATACCAAATTACCCGGTAGGCCTATATTGTTTGGTGCAACGTAGTGACCACGAGAAACTCCAATATTATATAACACTGTGTGAAAGGCTCCATACAATTGTAGATTGAGTGAATTTTTATACAAATGAATTGCTTACTATAGCATGTCACAACAGATGGTACAATGACCATTCTTTTGTCCTTTTGAAGTCTATACTGTCCAAGTAAAACATATGTCTTAATTAAAGTATATGGTCCAAGGAATCAGGAAATGTATTTGACCTTGGCAATAATTGCCCTTGCCCTTGGGAATTAACTTGTACCATATTCATGGCACAATACCAATGAAAAATACAACTTTTATGTATTTACTTAAAGCGGCACTGCAACATTTTCACAAAATATGCAATTTCTTGCTCGCAAATGATAGTCCTAGCCAGTTGGAAAATAGAGATATATTTTATACACAAAAAATAACACACTCAAAAAATAAGGGACGTTAATAAGAGGTTAAAACATCCCGGTATTTGTTAGGCTAACTTTTAGTTTTTCCGTACTTTTTAATCAACAAATGTGTATATTCCAAGAATATCATAGACTCGTAATCACTAGATATAAAACCCACAAACAGGATCATGCCGCGGGAAACATGCATACGACTGCGTTTTCTCTTATGTGTTTAAATCAATAATTAGCACATTTTTTTGAAGAGCGCCCCCATTTTCAAAATTGATATTTTTTTGTCAACAGTTCGTTGTTCTAAATGGTCTAAGTAAACCTATACCTGCGAACGAGCATGCTAAAAATGCGTATTTAATCACAAAATACGCGATTTTGTAGTTAGAATTGGGAGCCCAGATGGGAGTAAAAACGGCAGAGCTTGAAATGCTACGTTTTAATGTCCCGTCCATGATGAAATAGTTGCCACCTCGAGAAATAACCTCTAACTTGGCTTGCCTGAACTCTTAAAACAACTATGGATGAGCGTAGAGCAACGAAACATGGTCTATTTCCCGGCTATTTTCACATTGGAAGGCCGTTCCACACCGTTGTATTATTATCGGGGATTCCCCCCATAATATTATTCTAGTACAAAATTCCTTCGTTTTTGTGTGACACTCGACATTTCGAGCTTAACCATTCACAGTTATATTTACTAGCCAGTTACCAATGCAGTCGTGTAAAAATCTCCAAATTTTGAAAAATTGGGTGGCGCTCTTCAAAAAAATGTGCTAATATTGCTTTAACGACAATTCCGGGTCGTCTGCTGAATTCATGTGGCCGGCGACATTATAAAATTATAAAATCGTTTCTGTTTACGCCAGAAGGACACTGATTTGGTCTTATCATTTCAGGTGAGGGCTAATGTATATAAAAGCTTGTGAACCAGGCAAATATCAAGTTTGAAAATCTTGAGGGCGCACTATTTTTCCAAATGTGCCTGTGTCTCTTTAATACTACAACAGATACTAACATAGTGAAGATTTCACATTAGTGTATATTACAAGACGCCTGTTTACAGATTAATGATTGAATTTCATCAAAAAATAAAATGGGATATCCGAAAAATTAAGATGCAATATAAATGTGTTACCTCCCTAACGTCTCGTTACTCGCTTAAAACTAATGAGTTACAATATTATCATCCCCAAGGACACAGTTCAGTGTTTGTTCTTTACATACATTGACATTGAACTGACCTTGTGTGATAGGGTATCATATATCATACCAAAAAAACCCGGAGTATATTTCTAAATACTGGTGAAGTGAAAGCTACTGAACTTTGCCAAGGGAATTGAGATTAAAATTACTAGCTCATAGTGTCAAACCCACCAACAAAAAATCACGGAGCGGACCCTTGCCTTGGTTATGAGAACTTGCTCCTAGACTGACCACAACAAAAGTAACGCTACCTCATTTTTGGCGGTGATTGTCAGATTTCCCTATGGACGATTATTGATATGTCTTCTGTCCTGCTCATCGCGCCACGTTTACTCGTTAATTAAAAGTTAAAGACACAAATTACTTTTAAACGTTGTTAATTATAAAAAAAAAAAAAGAGAAAAAAGAAAAAAAACAACTGATAAATATCGTCATATTCTTTATTACCATCGCAGCCAGTGTCGAATAAGAGTAGGTGAAAACCCCCTGGCTGTTTTCAATCCGCCCCATCTTCAATGTGGGGCCATGTTAGGAGCTGCGGGACACGCGGCCCCTGATTTTACTCATTGATAAATCTGAACCACCACGAGCCATTACCAATGACTTTTGATACGCTATGCATGAAGAAGTATACTTTATCAAAATTCAAATTCACCCATTTAAACATTTACCTAATGTGCAAAAGTAGAAAGACATTAAATGATGTACCTAGCCACCTATTAAGGGGCCCAACTGAAAATGCATGGCCAGAAAGATAGGTAGCTACAATCATGGAATGAAATGATACTAGCAATGAAATTGATGAGTTATTGCATCATGCATTTATTTGTATCCTCTGAATAAATTTCATAATGAGGTTTTCTCTGATTATTACAGAACTCCAAACTAATAATGTCCAATTTATACTGTGCATGATAACGGTGTTTTCTTTACTGAATGCTTTTTACTGACACAGAAATTTCTATTGTCATTTACCCATTTCATTAGGGCAATCGACGCTGGAACGTTAAAAAGACGTCAAGAGTTTAAGAAATTTACACACTATTTATGTCTAAAATGCAAAGCGATTTGACGTCGTTCTTACAACGTCCGATTCAATTTGCATTTCGACTTAATTTAAAAACTTGAACCGTCGACCTGTTTTCGACGTGCCAACGTCGTTTCGCCGTCCCTCTGCTAAACGACTATGCCCGCGCTGGGTTAGTACCTAAAAATTGTAATCGATTTTCCAGAAAATACTTTCTTAAACAAGGAAGTCTGACTTTATTTCTCTGTCTGTATTCGTATTGTGGTAATATTTGAGTATTCACAAAGATATCATCAAATACAATCAGCAGATTGATTTCATATTTGTACATGTATAAAGGTGCAAGTTCCAATTGTACATATTTTTTAACACTCAATACATTATATTTGATCAGCAAAGGGTTAGTAATATAAACCACCATTATTAAGGATACGTAAGCTCTTTTGGATGTATATAGTTGTTTATATTAATTTTATAGCTAAAATCATAAATTTAGAATATGGCATAATTAGAGAGCAGTATAATGTGTACAGAGCCATTGTAGGAAAGGAAGTTTTTAAATTTGGTTATTATACAACAATAACCACTAGGTATTTATATTATATTTTTAGATTAAGATGTCTTG
>JAMKCH010043130.1:0-59177 GCA_023653785.1 Ophioderma brevispina
TTATACCTGCCAAATCTGACACCTGGCAGCTATTGCCGATGGGGCCTTTTTGCCCTAATCCCTCCATATGTTAGTGTACCTGTAAAGACTTGCAGGGAATGGATCTTCGAGACTACCTCAACCCATGGGGTCAAAGGTCATCAAGGGTCATGTAAGGTGGGGGGGCATAATTACTCATCGCGTGATTCCGAGTTCTGATTGTTTTTGTTACGATATGCGAACAGATTATCGAAGGCAGAATTAAATTCTGATTGTTACACTGTAAATGAAGTGTTTAGTATGGATAAAGACTTGTTTAGAATATATTAACCCTATACATGTTTAGCAATAAAGGTAACATAACACGTTTAAATTCAACATGTTACATGTCTTAGGATTTAAACAGTCTAAACAGTCTTTCTAACACTTCATTTTACAGGTATAAGCAGATTCGCAATGTGCTAGGCTGGAAGGTGCGCGTATCTCGATTTGCTCTCCTCATTGACATGACGAGTTATGACGTCAGACGCATCATTTGGTATAGCAATTTAGGTAAACAAATATGTCAGTCTTTTCGGTTCGAGTCAGTTTTTTCTTCTGCAGGCAGAAGATTAATCCTGATTGACCTAAACCCTCTGCAGTGGTACTCAGGTCTTATTGTGTGTATACATCCCACCCTTGTTAACACTTCTCAGCTGTTCTGATACTGGCGCTGAGTTCAAGGGTCTCATATTTCCATGCATGGCCATGGCCAGTGAATACATCCCCTACTCTTGCACCACTAGTGATAGTACGACAGTCCCGCTTCGAACTAAATGATACTAGTCCTAACCTAAAGGTGGCTATGTAACATTTTGCTGATTGGCATTGGGTCCAGAGTTGCAAAATTTTGCTTGACAAATTAAACTGTAGAAGACTTCTATATAGCCAATTTATATCCAAATAATACTCCAATGTTATCATATACAATTGTGGTAGCAGAATTACCATTGTTTTGTAATGTAATATTTAACTACTGATAGCATGAACTATTTCATTAAGCAGACTAATATTTCATGTGTGGGAACTGGGAGGCACAACTTTGTAACAGTCAAATGACCCGTATGACAGATATACTACACCATAGTGATTTGTTGGCCTTGCACTGGAATAAGAAGTTCCCCTTTACAAGGGAAGTATGGTAACCTGCAGCTGGTGTTCCATAGCAATGCATTAGTCTACTTACTTCAAAATAATACCAGATTTAATCAAAAAAGAAAATGAAACTGAGTGTTTTTTGTTTCACCATAAAGGTTGATCATTTTGATTGATGCCTTGGCATAGTCTCATTCATATAGTGTTACAAAACTCAATTTGTTGTTTCAGTTCACAAATTGTGCACTAAAATGCAGAAGATTGTCCTTTTTAAGGACTCGTCAATTGTTTTGTGCTATTTTTTTGTTTTTAAGCAACCATCGAGTACTTTTAAACATATTTCGAGATCAACATGAGATAGTTCTCATCTTAATGTTAATAGACTATAGCTTATTCGCTAGTACCCGATTGGTGCCGTGAGCCTAAACTATTATTCCAAGTTAAACTTTTGGTTTGCACTTTTTCTCATCGCTGCTTGCCGAATGGGCTTTGCTGATGAGTAAACTGATGACCATTTTAACCAATTAGATGACAAAAAAATGCTGTGCACGAATAAAAACGAAAATGATACCTAATGGCGAGGCTTTCCGACTCTCTCTGTTTTTTTGTGGAAGTTGATATACAGTTGTCATATAGCGTAATTGTCAAGAGAGTTTTTGTGAAACTTGTATTGAACCAATGATTTCTAGTCGTATTTTAAATATATATGAATAATTTTAATTTAGTGGGTACATATTTATATAATTTCTAAACTAACTAGTATATTTGTTCTATATATATTTAAAGTGTATTTTAAAAAGGTATTTCTGTTTCTCACTCTTTATTTACCTATATGATTTAGTCTTTGATATTGTTTGATTTCATCCAATCATTTCTATGTTTTGTGTGTTAAGTTTGTTTCACATCAATGAAATTTGATATGTGTGTATAGCATTATCAAATTTTGAACGGGATCTCCCAGTATTCGGAAAGATAAAAACGAACCACAAATAGCTACAAATGATCAAGATATTAAAGCTGATTACGTTATTAAAATGAATCATAAAGACTATGAATAACATTAAACCAAAGAAAGAGTGCGTTTGAATGTTTCCCTCGTGCATACGACTTATTATTATTAGGAGTTACAGCGACAGGGTTGGCCGCGCGTGCGGATAATTCGAATCACATAATTCAAAATTTACAATGCTTCAACGAAATCGCTATTTTTATGGGCGACTCTTGTAGATCTGTAGCTATCTGTCACTGCAGCACTTGGGGAGAGATTTAGTGAAATTACCGTTTGTACACGATTCATGAGAGGTCCGAGTGTATTTCATGTTTTCAATCTTGATAAATGGACCTTTTATTGAAGGGCTATTGCTTTTGATTACTATCAATTATATTAATAGGCAGGTATGTTGGAATATTGCTGCCAGTGATCGACTCTCTCAAGGAAAGAATGCTTGCACCGTGTAGGGATCTACCAACACGAGTGCTATATTTTGGCAAAGCTGTATGAATTGATATACACACACTGTCAAAAGTATTGCAACATGCAGACAAATATATAATCACAGATGGACTTCAAATTGTATCAGGAGTTCTTGACTACACATTACGTAATTAATGTCAAAATTGTGTTTTTCAAACAGATGTTATTGCCCAGAATCAAAAGTGCGAAAAACGTTTGATTAGATTGTCGTGCTCATTAAATATGGGGGATTAAAAAACTGGCTAACGACAACTGGCTGATTATAGTCCAGAAGGAATGCAGGAAACAGGAACCCCAAAATGGATTCAAAACAGCCGCGTAATGAATTGTACGAGTTTGTTGGGTGGACTTAGGAGTTTAAGGAGAAAAATCGGATGAGATATATAAGAGGGGAGCATGTCCTCGATGTTGAACACGCGAAGCAAGGGAAGTTAGGAGACAAAAAAAACAATACAAGTCGAAAGGAAAACAGGTTAAGGAAATAAAAAGAAAAAAAGACTAGGCTCCCACCAGGCAAAAAGGGGAAAAAAACAGGAAAGAAAAAGCGAATGGAAGAAAGACACAGGGGAAAGAAACGAGCTAAAAAACAGTGAGCGTATCACTCCCCTTCCCCCCCCCCTTCATAAAAATCCCGTCTACTGGTGTTCGTGGGTCTGTATTCCTTCCGGGGCGGTGCAATGGGAAAATTATCGTCGCAGCTCTCCCGCCAATAGTTAAGGAAACACGGCAATCAAATCAAACGTTTTTCTACCCTCGGATTTGGTGAATACATATGTTTGAAAAAAAAAATGCAAACTTTCGCTTGTAGTTAAGAACTCATAGTAAAACTTGAATAATTTTGTGAGTATGACATATTATAGTTCTTCATGTTGCAATTTTTGCCCAGTGTTTATACTTACTTAAAGTGACATGAAATGCAGCCACAATGAACATATTTTCGGTTCCATTTGGAATTTATTCATTAGCAATTTTAATAGAGAGAACTAGAAGACATAGTTCTGTTGCGGGGGGGGGGGCAGGGGGGCAGGGGGGCAAGTTGCCCCTCTGCGCTCGAAAAAGCGGACGATATGGGCCAAAATGGGCATTTTTTTCCCTCTTTTTGGGAATTGCAACCAATTTCAGGCCAAATTTGGCCACAATTAAGTAAATTCGGCAATTTCGAGCGTACGCGTGCATTTTGTTAAATTCAGACCTATTTGGAGCCAAATCACCGAGGACGATTTACGAATTTTGCCCCCTCTGGTGGACGACTCGGAAATTTGCCCCCTCTGGGTCGACTGCCTCGTACGCCACTGGATGCGCCAACAAGAGCTAAACGGGGCATAGCGAGTAGAGATAGCCCAATTTATGTTAATTTGGCCTAAATTTGGTCAAAGTTCTTCGCAATCAATAAAAAATAATCAGTAAAAATAAATAAGTATTATATTCCGTTCCGAAGGGGGGCAACTGCCCCTGCCACTCGGTCGGTTCAAATGATGTTGCCAGTTATTCTACCTATATTTTTATCAAAAACTTTCATACTATTATCACCCTAAACTTTAAAAAATTTTAAAGTTAATCTTACAGCCAAATGTAACCAATAGAATAAGAAAAATAGTAGAGATATCTTGACAATCCTTAATCCGTCATTTTACCACGCCATTATACTGGAAATGTAACCTTGACTCTTCTACTCTCTAAAGCAAAGAGTGAATTCACTCTTTGAGAGTGACTACAGGCTCACTCCAAAAAGAGTGAAATTTTATAACTTAAAGAATACTTTTTGGGTCAAAATTTTATCTTGAGAATTGACCAAAATGATATCATTTGATCATTTAATAAATATCAAGAGTAAATTTGACCAAAACAGTATTTTTGAAAGGTGTGAATTTTCATTCTTTTCAGAGTGGGACCTGAGTCACTCTACAGAGTGAAATTACACTTTTTGCCATTTAGAGAGTAAGGTTTCCGAGATTTGATTAATTTCAAAACAATTTTCTTGATCACCGAGTCGTAACGGCCAGACATCAGGCCATGATGACCTGAGTGAACATCTTAATTAATTGGTGAAGTGAAAAGAGGAAGGACCGTGAAATGAAGCGAAAGTATATGGGATGTTTATATTTATGCGATGATATCTTTAGCTAGTGAGAAATCCTGTATTGATTTCAGGATATGAGATAGGGCCCATCATATTATATGTTGGTATTTCATGCACCATGGATTTATTCTATCGCAAATAACGGATGAGTTGTATTGGTGATTTTGTCGACGATGACGAGACAATGGACCCGGGTGATAATAATGTTGTTAATATTATTGCTAATGACTGAAACTTGTGGTTTTGCGGAGGGATGATATGATGACTGAATACTTGTGGTTTTGTCGATGATGATGATGTTGACGACGACGACGATTGATGTGATGACGATGACGATGATGGTGTGGTGGTGTATCATAGTCATCTCATCACCATATCGTACCCCCATCATCGTAACGTCGTCGTCATCATCGTTATCGTCATCGTCGTCATCATCCTCATCATGCGTCATCATCATATCATCATCGTCATCATCGTCGTATCGTCGTCGTCGTCGTGTCGTCGTCATACATCATCATTATCTCGACAAAACCAAAAAGTCATCAGTTCAGTTCAATCATCGACAAAACACGGCCCACCAGTCTTTCGCCTCTACGGACCTCCTCCCCCATAGTCGTCGTGCGTTACCTTCATCGTCGCCACCACCACCAACCATCTAATGATGGAGGTGGATGGAGACAGAAAGGTAGAGTAGAAAGAATTACTGATACGTTCTACAATTCTCTAGAAGATGATGAGGAAGATAACTCGAAGATGGGCCAGGAGGAGGAAAAAGAAGCAAGATAAAAACAACCTGGTGATCAATCACAACTGCCAATCAACCGAATCAAAATACCACGAGCAAGGCTACTCTTCGGCTGTAAAATAATGCGCATAATTTCTTACCATAAATGCCGCAGAAGCCAGCTGACGTGCGCGAGATTCATTTAAATCGAACCTAATTCGTAATCTATGGGATAATAACCTGATCGCTGACAATGTCACACGCACGCATCAGACTGTCAACACTTTCAGTGAAAATAATCACATGGACATGCGACAGTGACAAACGAAAGGTTAGATTTACACCTTAAATTAAGGACTTACGATTGAGCAAATAATAGATGCATGAACTTTACTCTGTCCTTTAGATCTCAAGAAGGAAATGCAACGTGATTTAAGCAGCGATTGTAATACGGAGAAAGAGCAAATTAGGGAGCGTTAAGCTGGAGGAATTTGCACTGACAAGAGAGATATATTGTTCCCATGGTTGCAATAAAGTGCGCTCTCCCATATGATGACTGACATGGAGGCATCAAATCAACGATAAAGTATCAGATTGCTACCTAAAGAAAATTTTACTATAATATTACTGATCTCATTAGATAATGATGATTACGATAAGTATAGAGCGTCAGACCACGTCATAGCGCTGCAACTTTGTTTGGAGATGTTGTTTTTATAATCGTTGTAATGTGGACATACAGGGATGTGTATTATGATGATGATTAGGGACAGAGGGGGAGAGTCAGAGAGGAGAGGAGAGAGATGATTTGCAATGTTGTGTTCTTGCCTAATGACAACGAAGGTGGTTGGTGGAAGTATCAAGGTAAACATAAAGCGAATGACGTACACCCCCCACACACAGGGGCACACCACCAGCTTCTATTTATAACCACTAGAGAGCGTACGCCCGTGTTGAAGAATAGGCGGCCCCGTACTGTTTTGAAAATTATAAATATTCATAACGGCCATCCATTCGAAACTCGCACGCGTACGCATGTGCCGTTAACCGGTTGCCTGGAAACGGTACATCGTTCTATGCAAAGCTGAATAGATGAAGTAAATTGGTACACCACGCTATGGAAATCAGAGATAATGATAAGATTGGTAACACGACTATGGAAATAAGTACGCACTGCGGGAAAAGATGGTTTCGGCTTTTGCGCTGGCGTTTGCTATCTGTGTTATAATAGAAATCAGTGGGGCACACACACACACACACACACAGACACACACACACACACACACACACACACACCCACACACACACACACATAAAGAAACTGTGGTTCACATGAGAGAGTCCTAGCTACCATGTCAACATGTATCGGAATAAACCGTGACATTGTAGACGAGACTCATTTGGGACATGCCGAAACAAAATGCGTACCGCCACTCAGTGGAGAGAAACACAATAGTTAGATGGGTGGTGGGACAGACAATCACAAGGACACTGTATTTAATGGAACACCGGGTTCATCGTCGATATTATTCCAAGACTTGGGTAGTTGCGGTCGATATCAATCGAAAAACCAATATTTTTCATGGATATATCCAAGAATTCAATTGAAAAAATTAAACCTGGTTCTTCTTCTATCGAGTCCAAACAGAGGAGTTCTTTAATATTCTCTCGAGTAGACTAAATAGTCCACCCTTCTTTCATTGAATTCGGGAAGGTACTTGTGTGTTCATGGTTGCTCTAACAATGGGCAGACTAAGAAAATGGTCCATTTTCTGTGTGATGTCACGGCCAACAAACCGTATGATCTGATCTCAGTGCTGACGGGCCGATTATACGGTCTCAATTCTGGTAAGACTCGTCATACCATCGAGGAATTCAAGCTACCAGGTGGAAGATTGCTCAATACCAACAAATGTAATTGGCTGGTAGCAAGTCTTTTTCCACAAGGCGACTCTCTAACTCCCTAGAAACTCCAAGGGTTTGGACTTTGCTGATGACATTTCTCTTGATTTAAGGCGGTGGCCGGCAGTCTCGCCCAAGACTAGGGTGTTCACATTAGATAATTGACAGCTACGTTCTTGCACGCTTGCTATACTTCGACGGAGGTATGGTTGAGCAATTCCTGCTAGGATGATTAAGTTCTCCACTGGAGTGGGGTGAAGACATCCTGTGTAAGCGGGCAGGAGGCATTTAAGCTGGATCAAGCTTCTGGTATGGGTTGATCTTTACCATACAGGGCAGGCACAATTGCACATGAGTAGCACAGGCCAGTGCCGTCGATCTCTAGGGTATAGGGAGCACCCCATCATGTGCCAGTTAGTTTGTTCAATATGTTATTCAAAACTGTGTGGCAATTGCATGCCCCTATCATTGTTAACCCGTGATCTATAAATCCTTGAAAAGGGTCATCACAAACAGGTATGACATTTACAAACACAAATGGCTGCCATTTTTAAAAAAAAAAAAAAAAAAAGAGAGCCAAAAAAAAAAACCCAAACAATTCCACCTTGACTGCATCGCCGATGTAACTCATTACCTACTCCATAATATGGATGTTCTGGGTATTACCGGCGCTGTATTTTAGATCTAAAAAGGCGTTTGACACTGTAACCATCATGTCTTTTAATCTAATTAAAACAGCCATGGTGTCATATGTAATGAATGAATTGTTTTGAACTCTAATCTTAGTAATCCGCCAACAATGTACTGTAATTGACAACAATCAGCTCGGTGATTGTTGGTGTGCCATAGGGCTCCATTTTGGGCCTTTTTACTTTTATATTTTTTTCTCATGACCTGCCTGATATCCTTACTGAACCCAGGGTTGCCTCGAATATCAACTTTTGGGGTCCTAATGCAACACACTCTTAGCTACTCTTGCAAGCTTTTCTGCCCCACGGATAAGTCATTGAAAACAAATATTGTAGCGGCCTTTTGGAATTAACTTCCACAACTCCGTTCATACGTGGAGCACACACTAATTCCAAGTACCTCATGTCCGTGAGAAAAGTCTCTCATAGAATAACACATCACTGACAAAATAGGTTAACCCAGGCGACCGCCAGAATTTGTTATAAGGGGCAGCCTTTAGCAAGATTTTACTCTTTTACAGTCCACTCTCATACCAACAATAGCGCCTCTATAAGGGTTCTACCAAAATGACAAGCTTTGCCATTGCGGGCATGAGGTTACTAAATCAGATAATGACCTATACCCTCAAGGGTGCTTTTTGTTCTGATAGAAAAAGATAGAGCTTTCCTTTGGTGTTCCAGCCAGCTCATTCATCTATGTTCATAAATATGCAATAATTTGACAAGTTGTAGGACGTCTTTACTAAGTATTTGCATACAGGGAAGTGCACAAAGGTGAAAACAGAGGTGAATAAGGCCTTATTTCAATTTGTATTGGATCAAATACTAAATTAGAAATTTCACAAAGTTGTGATAACAAAGACATTGTTAACTTCCTCTTCAGCTGGGGACCTGATTGAAGATTGTGATTACATCATTTTAGCGATGTGCTAAAATCTCTCAGTGCACTTGCGAAAGGGTGATATAACATAAAATAGGCCTTGTTTTAGTCAACACAATAGTAATAAGGTTATTGCAACTACATGATGGAAACTGAATATCTGATACAATTTTTTAAACTTTGTATGGATGCTGTATTGAAAAATCATAATGGAAATTAGGGATGGAACCTTTAATAGCTTAAATGAATGAAGGAAGCAACTCGCAAATTCTAGGAACTCGCAACTAGCATGTAACAACTCGCATAATTCAACTCGCAAAATCCAAACTCGCAACTCGCATTCAGGAAACTAGCAACTCACAACTCGCAAAATCAACTCGCCAAAATTCAAATTGCAACTCGCACGTTTTAACTCACAACTCGAAATCGCATTCCGGAACTCGCAACTCGAACTCGTAACTCGCAACTCACACTCGCAACTCGCAAACTCGCAATTCGCAGCTCGCAACTCGCAACTCGCGACTAGCAACTCGCAGATTATCCACAACCCGTAATACTCACTGCACTGCTACAAGACTCGTTACAAAGTGCTAATTATCTTGGCTATTCACGTATAAAACGGAAATGGCGTAAGCGTACATTTTTTAACTCCGGGGCCAGATTGTGGAAAAACCTACCAAGCTATGTTCAAAAATCAGTGAGAATAATTTAAAAAAATATTTAGGCCTCTGGTAGTAATAATATTGTTCACTGTTCTGTAGGCCTTTACCTGTAGGGGGCAGTATTACTTTTGGTTTGAGTTGTTATTTAGGTAGGTGCTTCACTTTCTGTATCTTGTTATGAAATTCGCTTTCTATATTATAATCTTTTGTAAGTGTTTGTTGTATTTTTGCATTAAGTCCAAGTACTTAAGCTAGTTCTGAGCTGTTTTGTAATTTGGTTATTATATCTAGATATTTCCTGTATATTAATAATGTATCTTTAAGTTATTTAGTAGGTATCTAATATTATGAGTCTGTATGTTAATTTTAAGAAACGAGGGCCCTTTGGGGAAGCACTGCTGGATCAAGATTGAGGTTACCCTCTATAAAGAGTTTTAATAAAAAAATAAATAAAGCACCCCATGTCTCATGCCAGTTAGTTTGTAGTGTTCAAGATGTTATTGCGATGTGGGTCATTTAGAGAGAGAGAGAGAGAGAGGAGAGAGAGCGTACGGTCGATATATCGCAGTGTCCAGGGACGTGCCAGACCAGCCCCGGGGCCCGTTCACAAAGACTTACGATCCATTGTAAGTTGAGCTATCGAGCGTTTAACTCGACAAGCGAAGGTTGTAATTGATTGTAAGTTCAAACTTACGCTTGATCGAGGTACGCTTGATTACATCGATCTTAAATCTTTGTGAAACGGGCCCCGGGTGACATTAAGCTGAAACTTTTGTCCCTTTCAGGTCAAATACCATCCATGAACAACTTCATCACCTCAAACCTAAGACTATGGGGCAAGACCGACTTAGCCACGGTGTCGACTGTCGACTGTGCAACCAGCAAAATGATACTCTGCTCCACGTCCTCAACTGTTGTAATCACTCGCTACAGAAATGGGAAAAATACAATTGGCGACATGACGAAACCACAACCTCACGATGGATTACCACCGTCGCATTCCATACAGCAGATGACACAACATACATGAACCCAGCACTACCAAAGATATCCTCACCAAAGCAAGTGACTGGTTATTCCCGATGGTGAAGAGCACACTCAAATAGTGTTTTTTCCAGAAATATAGTCGTTTTCTTATCGTGTCCAAACACAATGATTCTAAATATGATCCATCCAGAGGTGAGGGTACGACGTCTGCTGTTCACTGAAATTCCGTTCAGGGCCTTGTCTGGGCAAGGTTGCTCCAACACCGTAGCAGACAAAAGATTGTTCCCAGCGTATGTGGGCCGAACACCCATCTTGTGACGTGAGTTTGTTCAAAGATGTTATTGCGTGAACATACTTTACTCTTCGTTTCCATGATGTGGGTCTTCAAGTTATAAGCAGATGAGAGAGAGGCGGTCCAAGGTAACTCCTAGGTAGAGAGGGGTTATCGCAGGGTTTCCAGGTGTGTTTCAAAACCAGGTTACTTTAAGCCGGCTGAAGTTTGGCTTTATCGGTGAGTAAGTTGAAAAGCAAACACCTGTGTCTTGGATGGATTTGCATGTAGGTGGTGGGTTTTCCCGTAGTAAGGAGTGAGTTCTTCCAGGGCTTTGGAAAAAGTCTCCCTTCAACCAACTTGTGAAATCTGCTATCTTGTGCCGCTAATTCCAAGTCGTTTGCATAGATAAACGACAGGTTCCTGCACTCCGAGTTGTTTGTTGTAGATGTTGAACAGGAGAGGTGCGAGCACGCCTACTCTTGTGTTAGTCTGCTTGAGCCTACGCATCGGTTCTTCTTCGGCTCCTAGCTGAACAAAGAAAACATCCTGTTGCAAGCAATCTTTTGATAAGCTCAGTTCAGCGAATGTCCTTGGTAAGTTCCAAAAATCTTATGGAGTAGGCATCTGGAATAACAGTGCCGGAAGCTGATGAACATCAACGAAGAATACAACTTCGGTTACCAAACCATTCTCGAAACATCCTCGATGTGTTGAATAGGTTGAGTACTTGGCTGGTTGTCGATTTGCCTGGTCGGAAACATGCTTGTTCGGTATGAGGTGGTCGTCTATCACGGTGCGATCCGGTTGAGCGAGGGGACGTTCGAAGAGCTTGGAGGTATGGCTGAGAAGTGATATTGATATGCTCTGGGATAGTGGATCTTTTCCCAGGCGTTAGGAGTGCCATAACATGTGCTTCCTCCAGATCTTTGGGAACCTGGGGGAGATAAGCAGCACTTGTGAGATCAAGAAGCCATTCCTTTGATACTGGGCCAAAGTTTGTTTGCTGCCTCAGTGAGAGTGGTCAAGGCCTACTGTTTTTCGATACGCGTTTCCCATTTCGTCCATGTGAAGGGGCGAGTGAAAAAAGGGTCGCCAATAAACTATGGTCCGAGTTTGATCTTCTTGGTTTATCGTTGGGGTGAATTTGGATGCTGTGGAGGTTCTGTTGGTCTGTGATATTGATCTGTACGCTCTTGGGAGATGGAGCTTCCAAGGCTTTAGGAGTGCCATGACATGTTGCTTTTCCTCCAGAACTTTGGGGAACTGTGGGAAATAAGGGCAAGCAGTTGTAGAGCTCAATAAGCCATTCCTTTGCTACGTGCCGAAGTTTTTCAGCTGCTCACTTTAGATGTTGTGCCAGGCCTACTGCTTTTCCTGTTGAGTTTAGCAATACCAGATTTTCCAGGGGTAGTGAAACCCAGGGTCCCGCCACTAAACCTCTTACGGTCTCCGCACAGCCTCTGGTTATGAATCTCCGGGTATTTTTATTCACTTTAGCTAGTTGGGCACATTTGCCATAGTTTGGGGTTTTCGAGTCAATCCTCTTCACGTTCTGGTCCAGTCATCAGTGAATCCTTGCCCGCAGTCTGCCTTTTCCCCCTATAGTTAAACGAACGCTGAAAACCAACTCTTTTGGGTTTACTGCAGCCGTTGACTTGGATACCGATTGGTCGATGTTTTAGTATAGGAATAGGGTTCCAGAACAATCTTGTCTACAACAGGTTAGAGATGTTTTGCTAACAATAGCTAGATCAGCGTTGTAACCTATCTTCTCTTCCCAACAAAAAAACGTTCCTTTCAAGCGGCGCTTTAAACTATTGGAAAGCAGAATGGCAAGGATTCACTGATGACCTGGATCAGAACGTGGAGAGAATTGCTCCAAAACCTCATAACTATGCCAAATTTGCCCAACTAGTGAACAAGACTGCCCGGAGATTCATACCCAGAGGTTGTAGGACAGAATACATACCAGGCTTTTCCAAGGAATGTCCAGAGTATACCAGCATGTTTGAAGCTGGTACTTTCTCAGCTAAAACAACTGCTAAAGGAGAGGAAGTGTCGGAGAGGATTCCAGGAAAAGATCAAAACCTGGCACACTTTAATTGAATCTACCGATATGACCCATAACAGCAGGAAAGCATGGTCTTTCATCCGAAAGCTTCGAGAGGATCCAACAGAACCTCCATAGCAGCCAAATGTCACACCCAACCAAGTTGCCCACCAACTGCTTTTAAAGGGCAAGTACAGCGAGAAGACCAAGAAGATCAAACTAGACCATAATTTATTGGCGACCCTTTTTTCACTCGCCCCTTCAACATGGACGAATGGGAAACCGGTATCGAAAAACAGTAGGCCTTGACAACATCTCAGCTAAGCAGCTAAAAAAACTTTGGCCCAGTAGCAAAGGAGTGGCTTCTTGAGCTCTACAATTGCTGCCTTATCTCCCACAGGTTCCCAAAGATCTGGAGGAAAGCACACGTTATGGCACTCCTAAAGCCTGGGAAAGATCCATCTAATCCCAAGAGCTATATCAATATCACTTCTCAGCCATACCTACAAGCTCTTTGAACGTCACCTGCTCAACCGCATCGCACCTATGATAGACGAACACCTCATACATGTCATACCAGAACAAGCACGTTTCCGGCCAGGCAAATCAACAACATTAACAAGTCAAGTACTCAAACTAACTCAACACATCGAGAATGTTTTCGAGAAGGGTTTGGTAACCGGAGTTGTGTCCGTTGACCCGGGAGCACCGTGATAATCCTGTCTACCTAGGAGTTACCTTGGACCGCGCTCTCTCTTATTAGACCCACATCAAGTAAAGTATGTTCACGCATTAACATCGGAAACAAAAACTCACTGGCACAAAGATGGAGAGTGCTCCCACATACCCTAATATCGACGGCACTTGCCCTGTGCTACTCATGTGCAGATTATGCTTGCCCTGTATGGGAAAGATCAACCCATGCCAAGAAGGATGTCCCAGCATTAAATGCCTCCTGCCGACTTATCACAGGATGTCTGGCGTCCAACATCAACGGACAACGTATACATCCTAGCAGGAATTGCTCCACCAGACATCCGTCGTTGTGTAGCGAACATGCAAGAGCGTAGCTGCCAAGTGTCTAATGTGAAGCACCCAATTTCTGGACAGAGACCTGCTGCTGGCTGCCTTAAATCCAGAGAGAGTTTCTTAAGCAAAGTCCAACCCATTGAAATAGTCTTGGAGTTTAAGAGAGTCGTCTTGTGGAAAGAAAGACTTGCTATCAAACAAGTAACATCTATTTATATTGAACCTGGTGAGCGTCTTCCACCTGGACCTGACTCCTCATGGGCTGAATGGCAATGTCTCAACACGTTGAGAACCAGAACCGGCTGATCTAAGGTTTCCTTGCAGAAGTGGGGCTACCTGGAAGCACTGGATCAGGACACTACCTGTGATTGTGGAACTGCACCACAGACAATGGAACATCTCTTGGTCTGTCCCATGTCGGAGCATTCAGTGAAGCAGCCAGACATTATACACACCTCTGGCTGGATCATATTTGAGAACCACTGTGTTTGGATACGATAAGAAGAAGTCTTAAGAATACAAAGATATCATAAAGTATAAAGCATTTTGAAATTCAAGATTGCGGTCACATGTTAAATAAAATAATTATGTGTTTTCTTGGATTGTCCATTGCAAACACCGTAAGATCCAAAAGGAAATACATTTTTTTGTGTTCTGAGTGCATAGATACTTTTCAAAGGTAAAACAATGGCGGCCATTTTCTTTTAAAATAAAGGCAGCCATTTTGAAATTCAAGATGGTGACCAAAGGTGTTATCTGTCATTTATTTCATTGGCTTCTTCATTTCAAAAGATAGAGAATCCGAAAAAGAAATCATTTTATGACTTCTGATTGTAAACATATTTATTAAAGGTAAAACAATGGCGGCCATTTTGGAATTCAAAATAGCAATCGTAGTAGTTACCTAGACAAAAATTACTTCATGTGATTCGCCAACAACAAAAATGCAGGATTCATAAAAAAAAATCACTATTTTATGTGTTCTGAGAACCTACAGATATATCTTTAAAAAATTGGCGGCTATTTTGAAATTAAAAATGGCCGCCATAGATGCAATCTAAAAATGGAAACAACTAAAATATTGTTGTTTGGGGTATAAAGCTCCTTAAAAAATGTCTCCAAGAATGTAGCAAAAAAAGTTCTAACTCAAAATTTGCTACATAACACCATGCACTATATATAAAAAAATGCAACATCTTTGAAATTTTCTGTTGTGGTCTCATGATCTATAGGGAAATGGGTTCAGAACATTCAAAATATTGTCACGCGGGGTGCAAATCAGAGATCGCGATGTGGTATTTTTACATGTATTTCAATGAAGCGTTATTTAGTGTGTACGCCCTCATTGTAGTCTTCACGCTCAAGTCGCTCAAAACTTACGGGTCAACCTTTAGATTGTTCTCGCTGAATGTGTTGCAGAGGTGTGGAGTACCAAAGTAAAACTCATTTTCAGTAACTGAGTCCCTTCATAAGCGCAAAATTTATGTTTTGAACTACATTTCAAATTTCTAAACCCGTTGAAGTTTGCGCGCATTTCACAATTTAAAAATAATGAATTCACTATGGCAGTTATGTTAGCACTCTAATTTTCAACCGCGCCCGGAATCCTTTGGGCGTATCCATATGCCAATATGGGGGGGGGGGAAGTATATAAAGTTTTCATCGATATTTTCCAATTTTTGTCGATCGTCGGAGAAACTTGGAATATCGATCGAGAAACTTGGGACATCGATCAACAAACTTATGTAATAATCCAAGTTTATCAACTCAGAAGTTGAAGAACTTGGAATATCGACAACTGTTCCAAGTTTATCATCGGTGTTCGAAATGTCCTGATCGAAAAACGAAATCTCGATCGAGAAACTTCTATATAGAATATTGGTAATATTCAAAGTTGATAAAATCATAAGATAAAAAATTTGGCTTGGAATGTCAAACGATTTACGCCCAATATTTATTGGCCTTGCTATAAAAAATCTACTTGAATTTACAGTGCATAATGTGATCATTGAATCATGTGAGAGGCATTCTTCTTCTTATCGTGTCCAGCAAACCCAGTGGTTCTCAAAAATAATCCAGAGATGGGTACAATGTCTGGCTGCTTCCTGGAATTCCGCAAGGTCCTTGTCTGTGCATTGTTGCTCCAACAGTGGGTAGATCAAGAGATCTTCCATTGTCTATGGTGTTTTTCCACAACCACAGTCCTGATCTGCTTCCAGGTAGCCCACTTCTGCAAAGAAACCTTAACATCGGCCGATTCTGGTTCTCAATCTGTTGAGGCTAGGAGTCAGCCCCATGCCTTGAAGATACTCACCAGGTTCAATACCAATAGATGTTACTTGGTTGATAGCAAGTCTTTCTTTCCACACGACGACTCTCTTAAACTCCTTAGAGACTGTTTCAAGGGGTTGGACTTTGTTTAAAAAAAACTCTCTATGGATTTGAGGCGGTTAGCAGCAGGTCTATGTCCAGACATAGGGTGCTCTTGCATGCTCGCTACACTGCGACGGATGTCTGGTGGAGCAATACCTGCTAGGATGTAAAAGTTGTCCGTTGTAGTTGGACGAAGACATCCTGTGATAAGCCGGCAGGAGGCATTTAACGCTGGATCGAGCTTCTTGGCACGGGTTGATCTTTCCTATACAGGGTGGGCATACTCTGCACATGATGAGTAGTACAGGGCAAGTAAGTGCCATCGATCTTAGGGTCTGTGAGCGAGCACCCATCTTGTGTCAGTGAGTTTGTTCAAGATGTTATTGCGTGAACTTACTTTACTCTTCGTCTTCTTGATGTGGGTCTAATAAGAGAGAGTGCGGTCCCGAAGGTACCTTCTATAGGTAGACATGATTATCACAGTGCTTCAGCAGGCGTGTTCCAGACCGGCCAGGTTACAAGACGTTTGGCTTCACGGGTACGTAGATGGAAAGCACACACACTTACCCGTGTTGTGGATGGATTTGCACGTAGGTGGTTTTCCTTATAATGAAGGAGTGAGTTCATCCAAAGCTTTGAAGAGTCGCTCTTCGACAACTGTGAAGTCTGCATCTTGTGCGCTAATTCCAAAATCATCTGCATAGATTCAATGACAGGTTCCTACACTCCTAGGTTGGTCGTTGGTGTAGATCTTGAGCCTACGCCATCGGCTCTTCTTCGCTTCTAGCTGAACGAAGAACATCATGTTTGCAAGCAATCCTTGATGAGCTCAGTCAAGCAAATGTCCTTGGTGAGTTCCAAAATCGTATGGAGTAAGCATCTGTATGGAGTAAGCATCTGTGATTAACAGTGTCATAAGCTGCTGTTAGCTGCTAGCTCTTGCGACTAGATGGATCTTTTCCAGCCAGGCTTTAGGAGTGCCATAACAGGTGCTTTCCTCTGGCCTTGGGAACCTGTGGGAAACAAGGCAGCAATTGTAAAGCTCAAGAAGCCACTCCTTGGCTACTTGGCCAAAGTTTTTCAGCTGCTCAGTTTAGATGTTGTCAGAAGGCCTACTGCTTTTCTTGGTTGAAGTTTAGCAATACCGGTTTCCAGTTCGTCCATGTTGAAGGTTCGCGTGAAACCAGGGTCGCCACTCTACCTCTTACGGTATAGTTTGATATTCTTGGGCTTCTTGCTGCAATTGCCATTCAGAAGCAGTTGTTAGACAACTTGGTTGGGTGTAACCTTTGGCTACCGTTAAGGTTCTGTTGAATCCCCTCGAAGCTTTCTGATGGTAGACCATACTTTCTTGCTATTACATGGGTCAACAACAGCAATCAAGGTGTGTCAGGTTTTGATCTTTTCCTGGTAGATCCTCTCGAGACACTTCCTCACCTTTAGCACTGTGTTTTAGCTGAGAAAGGGTCAGCTTTAAACATGTGGTGTACTCTTGATATTCTTTAGCACATTTCTTGGAAAGGTCTGGTATATATTCCGTCGTACAGCCTGTGGGTATGAATCTCCGTGTAGTCTTGTTAATTTGTCATAGTTATGAGGTTTGGGAGCAATCTTCTCAATCTTCACGTTTTGATCCAGGTCACCAGTCAATCCTTGCCCGGGATCCTTGCCAGTCTGCTTTCCTATAGCTAAAGCACCGCTTAAAAGGCACTTTGTTTGGGCTTACTGCAGCGTTGACTTGGATACCAATTGGTCGATGTTGAGTTAGTGGAACAGGATCCAGAACAGTCTTGCTACACAGATTAGAGATGTTTTGCTAACAATAGCTAGATCAGTGTTGGTAACCTCCCCCTCCAGCGGCCGTACTAAAATGATGGCGGCAGCTTAGAGTCGCGTCGTGAAGGAGAGGTAGATATTGACTGTCTAACTATTCTTCGACAGCTTGTCCGTCTTTATTGGTTTCATTGTAACCTTACTCTGACTGTTGAAATAACGGTTTGGTGAAATTCCTGATTTGAGGGTACTTGAAATCTACTGATGGAGGTTTGTAGACTGAGTGTAACTATGACAGAGCTGAGCTTATTAATGGTTAGGACTTCGATGTTGTTGTCAGCAGACATTGAGGATGCTTCTACAACGGTGCCTTTTTCAGTACTGTCGATGTGATCTCGATGGCACGGACTATTCCTGGTATGGTTGGGCGATGATATCAGTTCCTCTGTGGGTTTCCTGCAGACATTGCAGACATAGGAAATCGCATTGGAGATTGTTACACATGTCAGCAATGATGTTACCCCCTCCCCCCGAATGTTAATTTTACATTAGAAAAACCCTCCACATTCAATGAAGATATAGTCAAGGCAGACCTTAGGAAAGGCCTGCACTGACTTCTAGTCATGATATGGGAATAAGCTAGAATACTTGAGAAATTATGTTGTCGAAAAACAGTGTTTGGTGGTGTAGAGATTAGCTTCTCTGGCCAGCAGTTACTGACAGGGGAGACCACATTACGAATCTCTACTTCTCCCCCCGAAAGGTGAAAGGTGTGAACTGTACAAAAATTAGGAAAATAATGCACTCATAGTATTTATAACAGTTGCTACATTTTTAAATTAAATTTTGTACGTTTTGTACACATATCAATGCGTACACCCAAGTTAATTTTAATATATCTTGAAAACAAAAGAACACATTAAATCTTAAAGCCATTTAAAATCTTCCTACATTTCAAAGATCAAACATGAACAGATTGACAAAATTTATGATTTGTCGAATAAATAGGGTCAAGGCAGGGCTTACCCGTAGTACATTAACCTACCATATACTGTCTTGGGTTTAGCCAATGATTTACGCGCGTTAAAACAATGTAGTCTAACAATTGTACGAAAGTGTCACTTTGTATATGCATTATGTGATCCTTGGTGTCTCGAAAAAGTGCATAAGCAATGGGCCAGTGAAGGAGCATCCGTTTTGTTAGCCTTAACAAAGAGTTATGAACCTTATCGAATGATTGGGAAGTGGAACTGTGAAAAAAACTAGAGTCTATTGAATTCTTGCATTAAAATGGTTGAAGGCGGAGGATGTGAGAGATGTCTGTTTGGATAACATTAAAGTTTTGGATAATAATAATAATACGCGATTTAATGATGTTCAAACAATCCATGATTTTTTTGTCGCATGTAAAATCATGCCTTCAACAAAGTATTATAATTCCCAAGTTGTATTTCTATTTGATTTAGCATATTATTCTCTAAATGAAAATTTTATTTTTATTACACAAAAGTTCGTAGCTTATTTAGTCACAGGATCCATTTAGACGTGTAAGTAATAACCACATAACAAAATTCCAAATTTGAGAAAAATGAGACGCTTTTCTCACAAGTTATTTTCCATGCTTTTAAATACACCAATTGAAATTATATAACCCCTGAGACATTTAGTGTTCTTATCAGCGCTAAACGTTTATTCTTATTTTGATTCTTCTCACATGCTTTGCATGCAACATTCTTTCTTGCAAAATTTGCAACCTGCCTGAGGCCCTTAATACGGTAGCATATACAGGAACGTACTGCAAATATATAAAAATAAGCCGCTCTTCCACCGCTCTCTCATCGCTACGGTACCGTCATAATGTGACCTTATTCGTAACACGCCCACCACCCCACATTAGCCCATCTCATATAAATGGTAACACCAAAGTTTGGTGTTAATTAACACCAGAGGGTGCACTCCCGTACTGATTCCAATATTAACACAAGTAGCGTAAATTTAACACCAAGTAGTGTCATATCATACATTGTAACACCAAATATTGTGTTAATATAACACTAACATGGTAACACCGGAATGGTGTAAATCTAACACTAGTGGGTGCGGTCCCCTATTGATTCCAGCATTGATGTTAAAATTAACACTCATGGTTTTAAAAGTTAACGCCCCAGTGTTTGCAGTGTACCCGTACTGCTATTTTTACTACTTCTAGCTACTGCTATGTGGTGGTGTGGGGGGGGGGGGGGCGTCACAGCTTGAGACACTTCACAAAAGTTATACAGAATTTGGATCAGTGGTCAGCAAGTGGTCATTTTACTTGACGGGCAAAAAAGCTATCACTACACGCAGGAGAACACACCCAAACGCGCACACAAACACGCACACGGATATGTCGACATTTACATGTACCCATCAAAACACACCTATAAAGGATTATGAAATTATAAATGACATTAATTAAAAAATAAAGAAAGGGGAAGAAGAATATTGTTTTGAACCTTTTTTCATGTGTGTTAAATTATACATGTTATATGTGGGTAGATCATATCAAACCGGTCACCTGGGCCCCACACTGAGAAATTGGGTAGCGTCCTTCCAGGCAAAGAAAAGTTTAATAAAACCATCATGGGATCGTCTACTTCATATATTTCTTGGTGGTCTTGCAAATTTGTTTAAACAACATGAACACATATTTATTTAGTTTTATCCCTCGTGTAATTGTGGATGATTAGTTTTTGTAACATGACATGTTCTGAATTTGTATTTCATGTTTCTCTTGGAGCAGAGAGAACGATATCCGAATTTGGCCCTATTGTATTAGGCCTACGTCACTTGCATCAGTCGCTTCATTTACCATCCGTGAGCTTTGAAGACTCGCATTTTTTTTCACGGAGTTTTAACACAATTAGTTTCCCCTGTGAAGCGTTACAGAGATCCTGACCAGACCCTACTAATATTATCGGTATAGGAACAACTGGAGGAAGACTAAACCGTCATTGATTGATTAACGTGAGTATATTACAAAGATTGTGCAAATAATTACATGAAATATTTTTCTATACAGTACCCATTGCTCAAACTTTGTCATAACATATATCAAACAGTTCTACTGCTATCTAGGATTATAGTGATGTCGAGATCACTGATTTGGTGATTTACTTAAGTGTTTAATTATTTTTTATTGTTTTGACACGTTTGATGTGAACCTGAACTTGTCTTTATACATTGAAGCATTAAAGTACCCAAAATATGCGTCATCCTAATGATGCATATGGCAAAATAAACTTAAAACATTCCCACTTTGATTAAATAGGCCATCGCCTTTGTTAACGCATCGTTGCGATAATGATAATGATTCGACCAGTGTTTTAGCGATAGGCTACTTAAAAAGACATATTTGGTAAATATATTTAGCAAGTCGGACAAAGGTTTCGACTAGCTCATTTCTGACACGCATACACCACAAAAGACACATGAGACATTTAACTATGTTATGCTTTTTTCTTAGTACTTTGCCATGGTTGCATCGTTTGCTACAATTTATTGTTTTATCCTGTTGAAGAAATTGAGCGTGTTAAACGTGCACTCCAAAATAGCTATAAACGATTATTTAGCAGGGATTGGCTGAAACTCTATTACGCGTGACCATTCGGCCTTGAAAATACGTTAAACTTGCGTTATGATCTATGAAATGTGTTAATTCAAAATAAATTGAACGAAAAATATAAAAAAGGGAGGGAAGGATTTTGTCAAATTTCGGATATAACGGTCTACTGCAAACTTCAAACACCCAATTTGTGTATGAGTCGCGTAGTAAAGCATGCGGGTGTTCTGATTTGGGGTTTTGTTCCTACGATGTGTTGATAAATATATTGCATAATTAATAACTCTTGTCCCCGATGCTCTTTTTTCAACAGCTTTATTGGACAGGCGTGTCTGATTGGCTGTTTGGTGTGGATCTTGTGTCAGGGTTTAGCATTCGCGCCATCTTGAGCTTCGCTGTACATGGAACGCATACATCCTATAGCCTGACAGGCAGAGCGTAGCTGGAGCAGTAAATCCAACAAAATTCCGGGAGACATTTCGCTAGGCAGAATAGGCAATAAAACTAACAAAACGAGGCCACAAATCATTCGCAACCAAATGAGCTCATACTTTTTGAACTCGCTGTTCAGCAAATATCAACCGGGTGAAGCATGGTACCCGAGTGGTTTCGAACCTCTTGGCCCTGTCGCAAGAGGAGGAAAAGGCGGAACAGAACCTGCGACTTCTCCTACTGGTGGATGGAGGTGTAGTACGGGGAGTTACGGAACAACATACGATGGGACGAACTCATCAGCAACAGCGGGAGCGGCGAATTGTGCCATGTCCGGCACTTCTTTCCCCGGGACTTATGGTTACTCAGCCTGCGCTTTCTCCCAGGCGTACAGTCAAACAGCAGGCTACCAAGACCAATTCGGTGGCGGCTATCCGCCCGGCTACGCACCAACTACATTTGCCCCGTCATGGACCCAGGCGTCGAAGGTTGTGGCATCGAATGCAACGAACTATGGGCTAGAGGCGGTTTACTGCTCACAATCCTCCCGGGAAAATCACGGTGACCATGAGGATAAAGACGCACAGTCGCCATCGGTGTCAGAAAAGAAAACCGATGCAAATGGACAGCCGTACAAGGGACCTGTGTATAGTTGGATGAAAATTCCAGGTAAAATCATGTATAAATCTGTAACATTTAATTTGGAATTTGTTAGATTAATCCGCCTCGGCGCAATTTCGTTAAGAAAATAGCGTTTATTTTGTTATTTTGGTTGAATGTCGTTGTGCCTTTTGAAAGAAAAACACCTTCATTTTCAACAATTTAACGAACAGTGCTGTTTATTATGAAAGGGCGGGCTTCATTTTGCGGAGCTGATTTGTCTATTTGAAATAAGAAAAGACAATTTTTTTAAAAACAATATTCATGCACACCTTTACCTTAATTAATGGATCGAATGGTATAGTGCAATTAAACTTATATTGGCGACTCCGCGTATTATGCCTAGATACAAGTATTATATTAATTTTTGTTAATTAGTGTTAATACTAAAGTTGAAAGTAAATTGTAGCAAATGTACAACTTAATTATGCAAATCAAATCATAAGACAAAAGTTCAAAGATACGCAGTTTAGTGACTTTGATTCCGAACCTCGAGTTTCAAAATTCCATGGATATAACATGCTTACATAATCAGCTACATACATTCGTCCTTAATTAATTCCGAGAATAATTAACACTCTTTAATTCTTGTCAATATAGTATAAAAATTACGCTTGAAACCAAATTTCAAAGGCTGAAATATTGAGTGCAAAATGTGACACTTTGTGCGAAACACGCAGGCAGGAATGAACCTGGGCACGCATAAATCAGTAGACCCGATAACCTGTATATTACAGACTGTCATAAAAAGGTCACCGGCAAATTGCGGGGCTCGATGAATTCTGATTTATATGGACGCAACCTATATAATAAACATGGTAAAATGTTATAGTTTGTATTATGTTTGCATTAATTAAGCATTTTGAATTTATATCTTTGTAAACTTTTATTGGAATACCAAGCATATGCATTAGAATAAACATTTACTTCGGTCATTCTGATATGCTTTTGATCTCGGATATCCTGAATGCCGTTGTATCCCTACTAAAGCATTGATATTCTCTCGAAATTGAAACTACGATTGTCGGTATATTATTTCCTCTGGGAATGTTTTTTTGTAAATAATGACATCTTTTACCTTTAGATTTTGGTGCAAAGTGGATACTGACTGCTTATGGCGACAAGTAGACATGGTCATATTGGACAAAAATTGGGGTCAAATGGAGCAACATGAGAGATATCAGAGAGGCATATAGAAATAGGGATTTCACTGAATTTCTATTTTGTCAGGATTCAGTGTAATCATATATTCACATTGCTAGAAAATGCACAGAAATTATGTAGTCACTCAACATGTTTCATCACGGAATCCACTTTCAGGAAGACTATCTTAGTAAACAGTCATTGCACGTTATAAGGGTACCATCCTCGCATGTTTATACTTCTCCTCGCTACTATACTAGAATAACTAGACAATACTTACTTTCCTGGCGGTAATGGCCTGAAGACATGGAGTTCTGGTAATAATGTATAGATGCATATGGATGGGTATAATCATATACATTGTACAACTTTTAGATTGCATTGGTAAAACATATTAGTGAGATTCTATGATATTAAAGCAATTCTGATGTAAAAGTACGCGGTCCATCTTTCGAAGGTTCATATTCAATTTGAAGAATCTCAAACTTTCTTATGCTTTCTTAATAAAAGAAATTAGAACCAATAAAGACATAATCTAAGACACAAAGACACGTTTTCCAGCCAGACATGTCTCCAGAATGACGACAAAAGACCCGTCTTACAAAACTGAAGAGACTTGCATAAAAACATGACTTGTGAATTAGTGTCTTGTAAAGAGACGTGACATTCGAACATGTCTTGTATTTGAGACATGACTTTGTGTCTAAATAGATACTGAAAACTGATGACACATGAAGTGTCTTTTACCAAGACATCATTTTTACAGTGTACACTCTAAAACTGTGTGGAGCAATTAGACTCATGCTTGTTATCATTTTACCATCACGATAAATATAATATGTTAACAAGCTGAACATTACGTGTCAAATTTCTAAACATAAATTGTCAATTGCTCTCTTAAAATGCGGTATAAGGAGGAGAGATGGTCGACAAAATGAGGTAAATTTGTATATGATTGGTGTCAAGAATTTTTTACTTTTAACACCAATCTGTGCTAAATATTTATTTGCGCATTTGACACCAATCTGTTCCCTCCTTTTTACACAGTACTTTAAGGGTATAAACACTATCAACACTCTTAATGTGTATAGTTAACATGTAGGTGTATTAAAAGTGATGGTAATACTGAAATAGAAAAGTGTTTATTGCTAAAAAGTTCTTGTGTAGGTATGAAGTTGAGTAGTAAATACTCTCTAAATGTAAACGAGTGAAAATTTCACTCCCCAAAAGAGAGAAACTCTTTTAAACCACTCCAAAATGTGAGTGGTTTGAGCGAACTCCCACTCAAAAAGAGTGAACATCGCTCCAAAAAGAGTGGATTTCCACTCGTTTTCGTGTTGTCCTTCGTTTCACTCCTCAAAAGTGTTTGGTCCTTCGTTGAAAACTCCTCAAACGAGTGGAAATCCACTCTTTTTGGAGTTTTTTTTTACTCATTTTGCATTTTGAGTGGAAATTCACTCTTTTTAAGTACAAACCACTCATTTTGGAGTGGTTTACAAGAGTTTCACCCTTTTAGGGAGTGAAATTTTCACTCGTTTACATTTAGAGAGTTTGGCAACGCGACAAATGTTTGGATTTGCTCACGAGTCATTATGGACATGTGGATATCACGTAAATACACAGTAAAATGGTGTTTTGGTATCATATTTAAGACATGTCTTGGCAGTAGACAATAGAAGTAAAGAAAAAGAAACAGTGAAAACACAATTTTAAGATTTGAAGACAAATGTCCTCCATCAAGTCACGTCTCAAAACTGACTTAAAAATGCGTCTTATAAACTGAAATGTCCTTGCGAAAACATAATTTGTGTTTAAAGTGTCTTGCAAGGATACGTGACATTTGGACATGTCTTGCATGACTTGTGCCTAATTAGACAGGTGTCTCAAAACTCACTTCACGTGACCTGTCCAGTGCTAAGACAACATTTTTCAACGCATAGATGCAGGGTCACTTTTGAGGCCTATATTTTTTTTAATACAAAACAGGTTGAAAAGCTATCTGATTTTAAATCATTTACTATATGCACCAAATTCCATGCCATTATTGAATATTTTCCAGTTCCAATAACATCTATGAACCAAATTTTGATATGTGGAAAAGTAAGCTACTTACTAATGTCACTATGGCCATAAACCTTACACCACAAGCCAGAGCCTAAAATCTCGCCCAAACCCAAAGGCCATCACAGTGGGAATTCAAAACTCTGGTAATCCATGCGCAATCATTGGTTTAAAGTTGTTACAACATTGTCACCCTGTTAATCCCTAAATACGCCTGGGATAAGGTTTTTAGTATAGGGCAATACGTTTGTTTGTTAGCGATTTATAAAGGCGTTAGGCTCCCGGCGAGCCATGCCGTGCTGGGGCACATGTTCATGACATTAATGGGGAGGAATTCTCGTGTTCGTGTTGATGTTGTCCCTTTCTTGAAGTGATGAAGATGAATCTGAAGACCACTCGATACTAGCTTTAGAAATGTTCAGGAAACCTTGCATTTAATTCACGGTCCTCCGCAATGAACAACATTAATTAGCCTACATGTTAGCTTAACGGGGGGGGGGGGGGGGTTAAAAAAAAAAAAAAAAAAAAAAGTCATTTGCCATCATTTAAGAGTCGAAAACCGCATGAAAATCCGATATTGCCACCTTTTTGGTGCAAAATTTGATTTCCGCCTATTACACTCTGTGTCTGTGAAAATTGACAATTTTGCTGATGCGCGGACTTTATGACGTCAGTGTGATGCCATACTAGGTATGTTAGTACTTATACTTATTTTGGTATAATTAAAAGGAGGAAGAAGACCATAGCTATCCACTGGTATCACAATCATAAGCATTGGGTACTTTATAACAAAGAGGAAGGCAGTGGTAACCATCCTCTTGGTAAAACCTTGTTACAAAAAGAGGCTTGATAAGACGAGGGTTATAGGAGTATGCCCAAATCTTGCATTTCCTCATGTTCTCATGTTTTCTGGCAGTTTTTGCCAAAGTTTATTTTCCAGGAACTGTATACAATAGTTGAAATAAGTGAACTACACCCTTTGGAGTAAATTCTTAGTCAAAGTTGAGTATAGCCTAAACCTAAATATGCAATTAAAGCTGTCAGAATACATCATTACATGTATATATAACCTAACATTGCATGCATGAGATATACTTGACTTTGACCAATATTTTAATCAACAGATGATTTAATGCAAATCACCTAATTTTCAGAAACGTGTTAATATATTTTAGTCGTCTTGCAGATTTTTTTGGGTTCCCACGCACCCCACTTAAAACTTATTTCTAACATGATATTTTAGCACAACTATACCATCATCTTCACGAATTCTGATGTTACCAAAATCAAATATTGTCCCAAGGGGTCCATTTGGCGGCCATCTTGGATTAAACGGGAACAATCGTACAAAGTGGTTCAATTCATGATGTATATTTACATGCAGAGATATGGGTGAAATGCCATTAAACTTTTAATTGGTCATTGTATAGGGGCCACATTTTCAAAATGCTTCAATCTTGATAAAATTGGTGTCAAATTGTTCGCATGTCACATGAGCAATCTGGAAAAGTACAGTTTCCACGATTTGGGATCTTTTGCTTTATTTTTTAAGGAAAGAGACACGTAGTGCCTAATTCCCATACAAAACAATACAAATTTGACAAGAGGTAAACTTCACACCAAATTTTACCACCTATCTAAACATTCTAGATAGTGCAAACTATACACCTTTCTGGATTTGTCATGCTTATACAAACAACTTGACACCAATTTTGTCAAAATCCAATCATTTTGAAAGTTTGGCCTCCTGTACAATGACCAATCAAAAGTTCAATGACCTTTATCACATTTTCACCTGTAATTCTGTAACTGAACATCACAATTACCCCAATCATGCCAATATATATTTTATGATTCCCTATATGATGAGACGAATCATTTTAGATACTTTCACCTAAATCGAAACACTTTATATGACTTATCTCTTCAGATCCAAGATGGCCGCCAAACGGACCCTTGGGACAATATTTGATTTTGGTAACATCAAAATTCTTTAAGAAGATGTCGTATCATGTTAGAATTTAGTTTTAAGGGGAGTGCATGAGAACACTTGATTATAATCTGCTAGACTATAATTCCCATTTTTAATACCGAGATAGCTGAAGATTTACTAGCATTTTCTTATTTATACAGCCTTTCTTTAAAAACGCCCTGTTATTCTCCTATTTTATAGCATTATTTTGATCTGTATTGTACATACTAAAAGTACTTTATATTGTATTTTGCATTCCTCGTGGAGATATCATATAACGTATAGGTTTTTCACAGATAACCTTAAATTTTGAATATCCGAAATCATTCATGTGCCTGATGTAACTTACAATTAATGGTTAAACATAGAATGACTTTTGTCTTCTATACTGTATACATAACCCTTCCAAAATGGTGTTATAAAGAATCAAAAAGCTCTGTAAGCTCTGAAGAACCTTTTTGTTCTTTGAAGAACAATTTTCAGCTATAAAGATCCTTTTTCAGAATTGGTTCAGGGACCCTTACTAGTTGAACCTGACTGACATCCGATTATAAGTCACCTATTATTCAACATGACATTCCAGAGCACACCTGTCTATGACAATTGAAGTTGAAATTCAATTGTAATAGACAGGTGTGCTCTGGAATGTCATGAGTGGACAAAATGTTTTATCAGATTTTGTAAGTGTGCCCACAAAATTCCTGGCATGCTAATATCCTTTGTTCTTTTCATATACAGGGTGACCAAATAAAAACTTTACCCAAAATGAAAGTGATATTTTTCCCCTTTTTTTTAATTTGATATCTGTGGATTTTATTTTATCATAAAGAATGGGTAATTGAGCATCTTGCCTGAAAAAAAATTCATTTTGGTTGAGTGGTTCTCAAGATATGGTCCACTGAACAATAAGTCAGCAAAACAGACTTGTCCACGGAGCATCATTTTTCTAAGGCATGGAAATCCCCAATGCCCAAATCGAGCAGATCGTGTCCTACACCCCCCGCCTGACACAAGACAGAAAACTGGTATTTAGCACAACTGCATGCTATGATTTCAGATTTGAAAAGCCCGGTTGCCAAAACAATATACTTATTCCATCATGAAATACAAGTCTGCAGTTGTGCTAAATACCAGTTTTCTGTCTGCAGAATGAATGCCAGGATTTTCCTGTAAAATTTACAAAAAAAAAAAAAAAAAAAATTAATGGTTAAACATAGAATGACTTTTGTCTTCTATACTGTATACATAACCCTTCCAAAATGGTGTTATAAAGAATCAAAAAGCTCTGTAAGCTCTGAAGAACCTTTTTGTTCTTTGAAGAACAATTTTCAGCTATAAAGATCCTTTTTCAGAATTGGTTCAGGGACCCTTACTAGTTGAACCTGACTGACATCCGATTATAAGTCACCTATTATTCAACATGACATTCCAGAGCACACCTGTCTATGACAATTGAAGTTGAAATTCAATTGTAATAGACAGGTTTCATATACAGGGTGACCAAATAAAAACTTTACCCAAAATGAAAGTGATATTTTTCCACTTTTTTTTAATTTGATATCTGTGGATTTTATTTTATCATAAAGAATGGGTAATTGAGCATCTTGCCTGAAAAAAATGTTCATTTTGGTTGAGTGGTTCTCAAGATATGGTCCACTGAACAATAAGTCAGCAAAACAGACTTGTCCACGGAGCATCATTTTTCTAAGGCATGGAAATCCCCAATGCCCAAATCGAGCAGATCGTGTCCTACACTCCCCGCCTGACACAAGACAGAAAACTGGTATTTAGCACAACTGCATGCTATGATTTCAGATTTGAAAAGCCCGGTTGCCAAAACAATATACTTATCATTCCATCATGAAATACAAGTCTGCAGTTGTGCTAAATACCAGTTTTCTGTCTGCAGAATGAATGCCAGGATTTTCCTGTAAAATTTACAGTATTGTTTTCCTGTAAATTTTAGTACTTAATCGTATAATTGAAAATTCATAATAGTTTAAAATAATGTTGATACTCATTAGAATTTGAATAAAAGCCCCACTTTTCAATTCAGTCATCATAGGTCTGGAACATTAACATAAAATTTACAGTATTTTGTCGTATTGCCAAATTACAGTCAATTACTGCAATTGTTGTGGGCCGTCGGCATAGCTGGCAGGACCACTAAGCAATCCGTTGTGCGTGTGTGTGCGTGTGTGTGTGGGTGTGTGTCATTAAAATGTTTTTTTTTTTAATTGACCTCAATTGAAAAGTTGAAGTTAAATTGGAACCAAACTTGTGTCATAGGTGCACCATAGGATCCCTCATATGTTGAAGAGGTCAAAGGTTACACGCCAAGGTCAAAGGTCATGCGAGGTCAAGTTGAAAAATAGGCTAACATTAACCTACATTGAAAAGTTGAAGTTCAAACTTGAGTCATAGGTGCAATATAGGATTTCTGATTTGTTCATGAGGTCAAAGGTCACGTGCCAAGGTCAAAGGTCATGTGGGGTGAAGTTGTAATATAGGCTGGGCAGAACACAGCTTATATTCTTTTTACCCTGTCAATTTAAATGTAACCAGTTAAACCATGGTTAAACATGCATGCAATTATTTTGCCTCCTGTTTAAAGAGGGATTCCGGAGAGAAAAAATTAGAAGGTTCATAGTAGATATGGGTGTGTTAGACCAATAAAGTCTGAGCATTAGAGGAATCGAGTTGTAGGAGTAACTGATGTTAATATGTTCACCATTTTAGGTCGACTTGCATGTCCGGTTTGCCTGACAACCCAGAGCAAGTGACGTCATTCATTTGTGTGTTTGGCATGCTTTTTGAAAAGCATGCAGGCATTACTTTGTACAATTGCTATTGGATGTGTTAGTCTACCTGGCACATGTCAGATCAATATTTCGAAACAGGTAGAGTACAATACTTACATAATTTACAAATATGCAATAGCAATTGTGTGAAGTACTATTGTATTCACAGACCTAGTTTACTAACCAATTACCCATGCAACTGTGCAAAAATCTCTATTTTTATGAAAATCGGGGGCGTTTTCCAAAACATGTACTGTTATTGCTTTAATTTGAATTAACCACATAGGTATATGCTTCTAGAGATATTTGTGTTCCCCAAAATACATATTTATGAAATTAACATGCTCAGCATTTAGTTGCCATGGCAACGGTAGCAAAACTGATACCAAATTTTAAGTACGTCTTGCCCATACTTTTTGATATTGAATTGTGCCTCAATTATTTAGTTAAACAGATCTATCCAAACGCAGCTTTCCACTAGGAAAGATCGAGCAAAGTTGGTATTCATGCACGCTTTAAAGAATATAAATTTTTCGACTTTTTTTTGAGTCCTCGGGGTATTATAATACATCATTGTAACATATGTTGTAATTATTGTTTATAAGCGAGAAGTGAGAAAACAAATTCATGCTGTTATTGAACACACATTTGGAATCGAAGCAATACGTCAAATTTAATTTAGTGAATAAGTAAATTGAACATCTTGGAAAAACATTCATTTCAATTTAAAAGAGGAAGAGGGAGAGAGCTTGAGTTGAGAAAGCAAGGCGTTCAAGTTCGAGCAAGATAATCTCTTGGGGAGGTGATCGGCTACCACGTAACATGGAACCCTATAAACCTGATAGCAATCACCCAAGAGGTCTGGTGTTGTTTCCCAAGTAGTTTTCGCGTGATTTTAGCGGACGACACTCCTGGGGATGAGTTGAACTCAGTATATACACGCCATTGAAAATGGATTGTGACCTCGCGCTTGGGGACACGGCCAAGTTTTTAAAAGGAAGAAATATTCTCCTTTCATTGCTTCGGAAACCAAATACACAACTCGCTAATGAAAACCTGGCCAGGCAAAAATTAGTATGAGCGAATAGATTTATGGGCGTACAGATGTGAGTGGAGTATCTATACCCAAACAATGTGGGAAGATTGTGGCATAACATAGCGACCCCACCGCGAACTGCTCTCGAACCTGTCTCCCACGCTACGCTCCGTTGCCTCATAAATGCATGGAAGATTTACTAGTTTATGTTTATACAGAAATGTATACTGTAGCCTGTTGTGGCAAATAATGAAAACTGGGTTATGGAATAAAAATGGATTAACACTGCAATATTAATAATAATTACACTCAAAGTTAAAAAAAAATAGAAAGCGTATAATCCGTATCTGGTTTCCACCCGGTTTCCATGGTAGACGTTTCATATGGAAGTCCTAAGTGTGCAAATGAGGTATTGCCATTGATTCCGTCCTGCGCTACAGTACAAGTTCACAACATCATACAGCGCATGACGGAATCATTTCAATACTTGGAACTTCTATATGAAACGTCTACCGGGATAAGGACCAAGCCAGCCCAGTGCATCGTAAAGATAATCACACGCGACCTCAAGTTGGCCCGTGCAGGCATCCCGATAGCCGAAGGTTCGACGGCTGCCTGCATGGATCCATACGATCCATATGGTTTTTCCCATACGATTATCCTGGCGAATGCATTGCGGTGAGGTTCTTATCCGTCATGCACTTTGAGAAAAATATAAACATCACTACATTAATAGTAATAATTAATGTGATTTTTCTATGTTTTGAGGTAATTTTTAGGTCGTCCGATGCAATCGGTAATATCTAATGTCGGCATGATTCGCATGTCGGCATGATTCGCGTGCCCGTCTCAAACATTTAGTGTACACTTTTAATTGACACTTTTTAACTTACTGTCACTTTTTAGTGCAGTGATGGATCAAGTTCATATTGGTATTGAGACAAAGGGTCTTGTGTGGGGTAACACATGAGGAGGTCAAAGGTCATTCAGGGTCATATTGCATGTCTGTCTGTTTTTGTATCTCCTGTCCAAACGCTTCACACTTAAAATAAGGTGGGGGGGGGTAAATATGTACCGACTAAAAATACCGTGCATATCTGACGAGCACTAGTGAATTCTTTAAAACTAATGCACGCTGAAAAAAGATTTATAATCTAGCACGAGAAGTGTATCTACGTATAGACGACGCGACATGTGATGTCGTTTGGGTAGACAACAACACTGCAAAAACAGTGTTTAAAAACCTGATGCAAATTAGTGTTTAGGAATTAAACATGTCAAATCTCTAAACACTTGCCGTCAAATGTCTAAACACCTAATGTCATATCCCTAAATATGTTTTAGATTTTAAATATGTTTAGATATTTATGTTTAGAAATTAAACACATATTTTAAAATGTTTAGAAACGTGGTGCAAAATAGTGTTTAGAAAAGGCTTTAATTTCTAATCACTGTTTTTGCAGTGAATAAAACTATATTGACCCAACTGTAAAATTCAATTTTTAACAGTCTTGTGACTTTGAGATCCACAGAGGCTTTATAACAATTGCAGAAAAATACGGGTATAGTTATTGGGAGTTGGGGAAAAACAAAAGACCAAAACAAACAAAAAATAAACAAAAACTCATATAAAAACATGAGGTTTTAACCCCGGTGTTAATTATACAACACTAAACCGATGTTAAGCTTGCCGATATTAATTGGCGGTATTAATTAAAGCTGATTACACTGTCTATGGTGTCAAAACAATATCTAAAATAGTTTAAGACAGCACTTTGGTAGACTTCTATGTAGATCGAAGTGATATATTATTTGAGATGAAAAACAGCAAAAGCAACAATAACCACTCCTAGTTTGATGTAGGATGTTACACCAACTATCTTTAACACCAATTCTAGTGTTACATTAACACCCGCAGGTGTGGATCTCTATTGAAGCCAGACCAACTGGTGTTAGATGTACACTAGTAGAATCAAATTAACACCAGTGGTGTTGAACTGAAGCAAATCAACATCCAATGGTGTCACATAGGAATTTGACACCAGAAAAGTGTCATATTAACACCAGCATACAGTGTTAAACTAACACCCAGCACCAAACACCAAACCTTCATTTTTAACACCAGTTGGTGTGAACCCCCTATTGAAGCTGGACCGGTGTTAAATTTAACACCCGTGGTGTTAATTTTAACACCACAGTTTTTGCAGTGTATCTGGTAGCAGCTTGGCACACACAAACGCACTCTTTTCACACAGCTGTGACGATGTAACCCATGCTTTCAATGTCCCTCTCAGGTGATAATTAATTAAAGTCTACTGTTTCATGATCTTTCTCTCATGTAATTCTAGAATTGTTTAGCGGACACCACATTTTAAACAGAGGTCAACATTTGTGTCCTATATGCACAGCCAGATTCTTAATCTTAGGTGTACCTCTGAGGTACAGCTCAATAGCCACGAGGTACCAATCGGCATGCATGGTTCAATATCGCAGGTCGTGAAAGTGGGATTTTCATCCACAATCTGACCATAAACCATTGTAGCCCAGGCTTACAAATTCATTGATAACGAATATCAACTATGTTTTATTAGATATACATATTGATTGCTAAAGCATTAGTATATACTGGGCGATCCCCGGGTTTCGTGATCATCTGGGTTTCGCCATCACCTGGCTTGAATGACCCCTGATGACCTTGTCGTGACCTTTACAATTTTCGGCATCAACAATCGACCCCACCAAGTTTCATGTCCATTTACCAACGTTTACCCCTTTGACCTCCTTTGACCTTGAATGACCCCTGATGACCTTTGATCCACTAACCAATACAAACTCGGTCTTCTGACGCTCAAGGGGCACCCACCCACTAAATATCTCGGTCTCTGAGAAAATAGACGCGGTCAGATAAACAGACACACAGACAGACCACCAGTACTAATATACAGACACCAAGTTACCATTCTACGGTAAAAAGTAGATAAATATCAGATGCTTTGTTGTATTGGCGGCCATATTGAATCTCTTAATTAGGTAGTTAATAAAGCATATTTTAATGTCATGTCCCTGACATACCACTTCTAAAGTGACATCCTGTGACAGAAGTTTTGAGACAAGTTCAAATTCGGGGTCTTTATTACTTGAACATGACTCAAATGAGGACATGTCTTAATTTAAGCACGTGTCTTTGTTCATGTCTAAATTTAAGACACGTCAAGATACGGCAATGTCCTTCAGGTTCGAGATTTATAACATATTTCCTGTGATCACACTGCAAAAACAGTGCTTAGAAATTAAACACTTTTCTAAACACTATTTTGCACCATGTTTCTAAACATTTTGATGTGTCTGTTTAATATCTAAACACCTTATATCTAAACATGTTTAAAATCTAAACATGTGTGGGATTTGACATAAGGTGTTTATACATTTGATGCCAAGTGTTTAGGAATTAAACATGTCAAATCTCTAAACACTAATTTGCACCACGTTTCTAAACACTGTTTTTGCAGTGCATTTGAGATCATGTTTTAACATTGCTAAAATGTGCGGTTTCTTCTATTTTAAATGAATTAATTGTATATTGACTTGGTGGTAGGCCTAATAATTTATTTTTTGCAAATTGCTTGGAGTCTTCGGAGATATTTTGTCAAAGGTCGTCAAGCTCCTCCGGGATCATTATTCTCTGCATTATTAGCCTTTGCACGCTTCTCGTTCTCTCTACTGACTTTAGGAGTATACATGTAGAACTGTTTTGATGCAATCTTCATACGTTACAAAAGCCATGAGTATTTTTATTTGCAGTGATACGCGGGTAAATCAGTGATACATGAGCATCATTTCACAGATATCGTCGGTAGTTTTGGTATACAGCATTGAATGTCAAACAACAGATTGGCTCTGTTTTCTGTTTAAAAGCCTGTATGTAGTGTTACATGTTTATGGTCGTGTTACATACACTGCATATTAATCCATTATCATGAATTCATCGTATATACCCATCGAACTCAGAGAACGCCCACATTATCCACGAGTTATTTATTGAGATTTCCTTTCACGCAAAATAAGCACACTCATGTAGTCACATCATTTTCAATAATTTTTGAAGACTTTTCCAAATGAAAATGAATGTTATGAAATACATTTTGAAATGAATACCCCATATCGCAGATCAATTTCGCAAAGAAACAAAACGTTCACGTAAAAACCCTCCATAATTAAACACACGCAGGCGAGAAAGAGAGATTTTCTTTACTTTATACTGATTTGTCATATATTCTCACGTCGTCAGCATCATCATCATCGTCGTCATCATCATCATCATCATCATCATCATCATCATCATCATCATCATCATCATCATCATCATCATCATCATCATCATCATCATCATGGGGGTAAAGTTATATGGGGGTCAAATGTTTGAACTGCTCTAAATCTAATGTAATATAGCTCAAATTATTCCTTAGGTAACCAAGAGTAAAAAAAAAAGTCAATTGGTCACAAGCTATTTGGGAACAGGCTAAAGGTTATTTGTTTATTCAAGAAAGGTCACCCTTTGCAATACACAGATTTCTTTGTAAAAATTTTTAAAGAAAATGCTTAATGATACTGATTCCAAATATGAAATGCTTTTCCGGCATCTTCTTGATGTTATAATGGGAGGGGTACAAAATTCTCTGTAGGGCTCTATGGGAATGGAGACATTATACCCCTCCCTATTACCAACCCTATGCAAAATAAAAAAACATATTTTTTTTGAATCAGTATCATTAATTATTTTAAAAATATTTTTACAAAGAAATCTTGGTATTACAAACGTTGACCTTTCTTGAATAAAAAAATGACCGTTAGCCTATTTTCCCAAATATCTTGGAAAGGAAGCACCACACGCTTGTGACCCCATTGACCTTTTTACTCCTGGTTACCTAAGGAATAATTTGAGCTATATTTCATTAGATTTCGAGCAGTTCAAACATTTAACCCCCATAATAAAATTACCCCTCTCTTGGGCTACACGCAGCAACATGTCTCCGGCAGACATTCATATTTGCAAAAGTTATATTTTTCTCTGAATTTTTCCGTATTCAGCTATTGGTATCTCGTTCGTTTGATCAAAACCTGGGAGCTGAAGTATAAAGCCCGGTTGATACTTCACGCGATTTTTCAGCTGCGTGAAATCGCAGCGATTTTTTGTCTCGCGAAGGTCAGCGATTTATAGCGCAAGTCTGCGAGACCC
The DNA here is from genome assembly GCA_023653785.1 of Ophioderma brevispina. NCBI lineage: Eukaryota > Metazoa > Echinodermata > Ophiuroidea > Amphilepidida > Ophiodermatidae > Ophioderma > Ophioderma brevispina. Next base: position 36,953 of record JAMKCH010043130.1, read on the forward strand.
GCCGGCGATTCCAGATTTTTCTCGCCAGCGGGACAGCGAGACGAGTTCAGCGGGAATCTCTGAAGTTAAAATGAGTTTAACTTTTGCGATTCTCGCTGACGATTTTTTACGTTAATCCAATCGGAAGTCTTCATTTGGCCCACGTGAGTGCAATCCAAGGTCAACATCCCCCAAATCGAATTTGGTAAAAATGCACATACATCATGGCGAATCTGAGTGACGATCAAATAGAGGAGGTGGCAAAATACCCCCACCACAATGCCCAAAAGATCCGACTACAAGGATATCATTAAGAAAAAGAATTCGTGGGAGGCGATATCCTCCACCTTACTAAATTTTGAGGCTCTAATGGAGGCAAATAAGCTATATTATATAGTTCATAGTTTAGGCCTCAGGTCAGACGTTGTACCACTTCGTTGTACCCATCTCTGACTGGACGTATTTGACAACCACATCAGTGTGTAGACACGATAAGAAGAAGGCCTAGGTTATCAGAATTAAGACATTTCCTATTTCAGTAAGTTTCGGCAGAGCGAAATATGAGAATGGCCGTCGAAGCAAAAGCTACACAATGATAAGAAACATATTATCCACCGTCAAAGATAGGATTAGCACGGGAGGAACCATTGCCTCAGCAAATGATACTTCTACGACGATATTTACCCCAAACATTGTGATTTTTCGCGGCAAACTGCGGGCCAAACCTATGCTTGAAATAATTAAAAAGGCTAAAATCACTTTATCAAAATCACTTGTTACGTTTACGCTATATTTTGTATAACCCGTGTATAAAATTGCGAGTTGGAATAATTCGGCATGCATATCCGACAAGCCGTATAATTAGGCAACCAGAGACATCTTGCACTATAGGCCGAATGGCAATACCAATGAGGTTCGCGGGCCACAATTTTTCCAGCTTACGACAGCGAGGAGACATCGCGAAAGATGGCGTGGAAATCGCCTGGCGATTCGGGAAATGCGCGGCGAATTTCTCGCAGCTGAAAAATCGCGTCAAGTATCAACCGGGCTTAACTCCAAGTAGTAGTAGTAGTACACAGTGCACACAACAATCGGGAGTACTCTCAACTACTTAGTAGTAGATCGTAAGTAGCCTTACTGTCAGGTAATTGGTTTGGTTCACGTGGGCCTAGGTGGATGAAATCACTTTGCTGTTGTCTGAACTATTGTTACATAATCTCTCATCTTCTCTTCTCGTTTCCCAATACAGGGAGCCATTCAGAGCGTTCTTGGTCTATTTGTTGTCGCTAAGTATTGCGACATGGCTTGCATGCCCATCTTCGTTTTGATTTCCATGATTACTTTGGATTGTTTCATTTGATTTCCACTAGAAAACAAATAGGTTCCTTCTCCCGATAAGACCTTATTTGTAATTGCCCTATTATGGCGTGTGACGCCTTAGCCACCGCTTAAGCTTCAAGTAAAATGTCGCTAACGTGATTAAAATCGAGGCACTTTTACCTGGTTGAGCGTTGGCGACGGCGTTAACTACAGCCCCCCCCCCCCCCACACACACAAACGAAGAAAAGGGAAATTAAGAACTAAGGTAAACACCCTTAAAAAGGTCCAAGTTCCCACGCCCTCATATCCGCAAATGGTACTTCAATCATCGTTCCTTCATGCCGAAAATAACCTTTCTTTATTAATTCTTAATTGGCAGGAAATCGACAATAGGACGGACAAAAAACGAGGCCGCCAAACCTATACACGTTTCCAGACTCTTGAACTAGAAAAGGAATTTCACTTTAATCGTTATCTGACACGAAAACGACGGATAGAAATTGCACATGCGGTCTGTCTCACCGAACGACAAATCAAAATCTGGTTCCAAAACAGACGAATGAAGTGGAAAAAGGAGCAAATAAAGGATGAGGGCGGAGAGCTTTCGCCAGACGAAAAGACCTTCATCACTGGATGCGAAAAAGAGAACATTCTCCGTGTTGGACTGGGCAAAGAAAACAGCAACGGAGAGGATTCAGATAATGGAAAGAGTGAAAGACGAGATCTGGAAAAAGAAGACGATTTGTGCCGGGAAGAAGGAAAAGACTCAAATAAGGAACACGTGACTATCATTAGTACTAAACCGGATGAGATGTAGCAAATTGCTTTCTTCAACATTTTGTACAAGCAGACGTTTCTTGGACCAATATTTTGGATTTGTGGAGTTGATTTCAATCCCTTGGCCTATTGAAGCCAAAGGGGATATTGTCGCTACACCTTGTGCCTAGCCTGTCCGTGTCCACGTCCGTCCATACGGTTATCCGTCTGTCTGGTAACAACGTGAACCCCATAAGTCGTCCATGCATAACCCTTAATCGTCATCGCAATGTTCAATTGGTCTTGGTTTAAAGGTCAAATGTCATATAAGGGTGGTATTTCATTCAATAAAAGTTCATGCACATTTCCTAGGTAAAGGTTGGAATTCAATTTAAATCAAACTAAAGATAGACGAAAGACCCTTTCTTGAGACGTCATTTTTGATGTACATTTAGGGCCAGGGGTCAAAGGTCAAAAGATGTCCCAGCGGGTAAAAAGTCAGTTCGTCGTCAACTTTGAATCAACGTGGAAAAGATGTTGAGGCTTCAACGTACACTGTAAATTTTGCAGAACACGTGTTTGATTTAACAGATTTTCAACACCTCCAGAACGTGCTTTAGGTTTTCTGGAAGTATCTAGCAGACCATATCCAGAATACCTACAACAGGATCTACAGGTGTAAACATCGTTACAAATCAAACATACGACCCCGCATTCTGTAAGTTCTTAGTGTTCTTTGAACACCTCTAGAACAAAATTAGAAAACATGGGTAAAAATATGGTCGTCGTCGTCATCAAGTTTTCTTCAACTAAAAAACAATTTCAACTTTGATATACAAGCAAATTTCAACTTTAGGTTGAAATTATTTTCAAAACATGTTGAATTGAAGTTCAATGTTGATTCAATGTTGAGAACGCAGCGTGTGCCAACTGGGCGTATCTTTTGACCTCGGCTTTTGGCTCACAGAACATTATATAGAATGGGCAGGATACATCCAACAAGATATCCAGGGTACATTCCATAGTACTTCGTCTGTTAAAACTTGGACTGAAGTTTCCTGAGTATATGTTATTTAACCTACAAAAATGATTAAAACATTACATGATGTCGCAAAGGTCATAAGCGGTCGAGAGCAGGTACCGTCCTTGTTTAACACGTAAAACGAAATCTTGACGAAAAATCTTAAATTTTTTTAGTTACCAAACAATATTTCTTATTCAAAAACGGCTGGAGTTGAATTTTTAATGGTGTGATTTCTGTTAAATAATTTGTACTTTCTAATGCTTTCACTGACTGTTTATCTATTTGTTCTAGTTGAAATTATTATTTTGTTTACCGTTATATCCTGAATTTCCTTTGACATATTTGTGTATATGGCAATAATATTATCCATCCCGGGTGTCTCTTTGATTCTGTATCGTACACGTGTAGTTAGAGGAAGCTTGGGGAATTGACTTCCAAAAAAATGCACGGAAAAGGTCTTGATTCTGCAAGCTTCTAACTAAATGTGTGTTCAAGATCATTGTCGACCAAATTTATGTTGATTTAAAAAAAACCCACATCAACATTTAGAAATTGTTGGTAGAAAGGATTAAAATTAGAGGATGTTTTGAAGAAACCCCATAATGCATTGCAATGTGCTTATACTGTATACTGCACTAAACACAATGTCAAACTTGTCAGTACTTAGGGATAAAAGGTGTTTAAGCTGTTTAAGGACCACCAAACATTTCGTGATCATGATAAAAATTCCTTAAGTACATGTAATAGCATTTTGTGGCCGGGCTAAAATGAGTGTAAAAGTCATGGCTTTATGTGTTTAAGGATAAGATCACTCTATGGGATCACATGACCTTATTGAGGTGGAATTTCCAAAGACTGGTGCACTGTGAGATGGACTCAATATACCCTCTAGATAAAAATAGTCGGATATGTCGTTAAAACTAACACGTAAAAACAAAATCTTGACGAAAAATCTTAAATTTTTTTAGTTACCAAACACTGAATATTTTCTTATTCAAAAACGGCTGGAGTTGAATTTTAAATGGTGTGAATTCTGTTAAATAATTTGTACTTTCTAAGTGCTTTCACTGAATGCTTATCTATTTTTTTTTCTAGTTGAAATTATTTGTTTGTTTCGTATATCCTGAATTTACTTTGACATGTCTGTGTGTTAAACATAATACACCATCCTGGATGTATCTTTGATTCTGTATCGTACACGTGTAGTTAGAGGAAGCTTGGTGAATGGACTTCCAAAAAATGCATGGAAAATGTCATGATTCTGCAAGCTTCTAACTAAATGTGTGTTCAGGATCATTGTCGACCAAATTTAATTTTGATTAACACGTCAACATATATTAAATTTTGGTAGAAAGATTAAAATAAGAGGGTGTTTTTAACAAATTCCATAATGCATTGCAATGTGCTTGTACTGTATACTAAACACGATGTCAGATTTGTCAGTACTTAGGGATAAAACTGGTGTTTAAGCATTTCATAATCATGATAAAAATTCAATAAGATTGTGGGCTAAAATGAGGGTAAAAGGTTTTATATATGTGTTAATAATACGATTTCTATGGGATCGCATTTCCTTATTGAGGTGAAATTTCCCAAAACTGGTGCGTTGCATTGTGGGATAGGCTCAATACACCCTTTGGATGAAAATAGTCGGATATATCGTTGTTTTCCTATCAATATCCATCACCACAGAAAATAAAAATAGCTCTGGTACGAAATATAAGCCAGAACATTAAAGCCACGTGCTTTTAAAATCTATGTCACGGATGTCAGGTGCCAGTGCAAGGTAAATTAAAATGTTATTGTGCCAGCCAGACCTCAAGTGACCCATTGCTGAAAATATATGGTTATTTTCATTTTTTTTAATTGAAAATTTGACAAAATCTGAACATACAAAATTGCTTTCAAATATACGAAAATGTCACAATGATGTATTTTATAAGTTCAGAATATTTTTTACCATATCCCAGACCTTCTATCACACTCAAAAATACGTGCTGAAATATGCACCTACTAAAATAAAATGACCCATGTAAAATTACTCTTTTCTTGGTCATATTTAACCCTAAATGTAGGTGTTTTAGCTCAAATGGGGCCCTTTTATTTTTAGTCGGTGTATATTTGACCCCGTATTTTAATTGCGAATGTAACAACATGTTGGGTCCATTTTGGAAATTAAAATAATAACCACACTGATAAAATTGTTCATTAAAAACGTCTTTTTAACTGGCAGCTGGGACTCACAACAGTTAAAACGACGTTTATTACAGTTATTTGCACGTTGGAGTCCCGGCTTACAGTTAAAACGACGTTTTTTAAAGAACATTCTACAGATTTCATTGTGTTAAGTGGTTGATTTATTTGCGCTGTATAATAGCAGAGGATGTTTTGAATCAATCCCAAGATGCATAGCAATGTTCTTATACTGTACTGTACTAATTAACACATGTCAGTACTTAGGGATAAAAAGTGTTCCAAAAGTTTAAGAACCTCAATATATTTCCTAATCATGCTAAAAATCACCTAAGCACTAACACTTTGTGGGCTAAATGATCATTAAAGTCAGGGTTTATGTATTAAGAATATGATTTTTATGGGATCACATGACCCTATTGAGGTGAATTTCCCAAAACTGGTGCATCGTGGGATTGACACAAAACACCATTTTCAGTAACATCACAGCGAACACTGTATTGCCTCAAGACGTGACAGTGTAAGCATAAATGAGACATTACATGAGACATGTCCAGCTGTAAGACAGAGCTTTACTGCTTCGAAACGGATTTTCAAGACACATAATGCTTGGAGATGTAACATTGGTGTGTTCCGGCTGAAGGTGCAACTTGATTAACATCTCAGAACTGACTTCAAAAGACGTTTTTGATATTATTATCTTTAGGCAAGACATGTGGTTATTGAGGACGTGTCTAAATGCAAAAAAAAAGGCATAGGCTAAACATTCTCTGGCAGGAGTATATCATTTTGGCTGCAGAGTGTTAAGTAAAATTCAATGATTAACTCATTTCAGGGAATGAAACTCGTAATTCAAACAGAGGTGTTGCTAGGGGAGGGCAGGGGACATCCCGTTCGTCTGACATGTAATGAGGAACTGCAAATGCGCAACGCCTCCCCAATATAGGCCTAAGTATATTGTACAAATTTCAGTTAACTTTCGGCTTTCTAGTTTTGACCTCAAAATTGAACTACTGAAATAAAAGATCCGTTTTAGTATCTCTCTTCCCAAAAAGACGGGATTTAAATCCACCTCCTCATAGAGATCATTTCCTTTCTTAAGAAATTCATCTCATCAAATGCCTTATTATCCACTGGTTTAAAAGGACACCCTCTCCACCCCGTGTCCACCGAAGTTTTAACATCACAAAGTGCCTTTATCACGTAGTTTCTTGGAGGAAAGTCTGTTTAATCCCCGGGGGCACTCACACATATGAAATGGATACGGGTTAAGGCTGGCGCAACATTACATGCAAAAAAATAGGGATCTTTGGGTGAGAGACATCCAAATTGCTCATAAATAGGGGTTCTTTAGGCGACAAAATTTGCTACATTTTCCAAAAATGGGGTCTTTGGGTGAATTCTTTTCAAAATATTCTAAAAAGTAGGGGACTTTGGGTGGAAATTTTCCTCCAAAAAGACCGGGGTCTTTGGGTGACACCGTTTCTTTGAAAATGGGCTTAATAGCCTTAATACACGCACCTTCAAAATATGAGTGCCCCGGTGCTTTGATATGAACATAATGAAAATGCCATTTACAACTAACATTAATCTTTCTCATTTTTGATAAAAACATTTATAGATGAAGTGTCGGTCTCTCCGATAGGCTATATATTGTAAATGAGAGCTGTGCACTTGATGGCACTTTGGAATCCTTCTGCCGTTTAATGTTTTTCTCAAGACCAGACACAACAATTTTATGAAAATTATTATATTAATTATGGATCTTACATGAAAATGATTAGAGAGTCCAAAGTGGCTATTACACTTTCATTTTTCTAGGTTCACTCCTAGTAATATCCAACTATTTTTGCGGCATTTGCTATAAATCGAATTAGAATTTCCTTGCCAACATATACATGATATACCTTGTATTGGTTAGTAAATTTTACATATGTTGAGACATACATGTCTATATTTTTGTAACAGAATGTGCAACGATATGATACGTTGATCGTAGAAATTAACGGACAGTTCCCGTAATTTTAACATTAAAACGTTGGTAATAGATTTGCCAGGTATAGCCCGGGTTCCCCTTATACCCTTTTACACCCCATATGTTCTGGTTATTGTGCTAATTTCACGGTAATATACCTGTTTAATTAACGAAATTTACCGTAATTTTAACGGTAAAGCGTTAGCAATGGAATTGTCAAGTTGTTTTTTTAGAAGTTTGAGCAAAACCTGGGTAAGATGGGTGCAGGCAATTCATCAAGTTTTAAAACACGTGATGTGCATGATTGTGTAAGCGATTCTGGAAAGAGTACAAGGGAAGTGGAAAAGAAGCGAATAAGAAATGTTTCATTTCTGCTGTGATCAGAAACTCGCAATTTAAGAAGAAGATCACTGTGTTGGCCAATAAAGGTGCTATGTGTCAATTGATTTGTCCACATTATAAACGTGAACGTGACTAAACTCTGTTTGTTTTGAATACCTTCCCAAATGTCGTAAGCTCGAAACAAACAATACTATAGTTAAACTCTAAATTTCACTCGTTTCTTTACTATCCTCAAAATACAAGAACATGCTTTTTATCATGTGTATACATGCTAATTTTCCAACGGATAAACCATTTCTATTCAATTAATAGTTAAAGTAAAAATGGTTTGTGACCAAATGGTTTATCCAATTGTCTGAAAAGAAGCGTTGGTAAACCAATTCACACAGGTATATAAACTTGATAAAACGCATGATTATGTCCTTGTAGTTTTGGGACAAATATGTTTTAATAAAAAATGAACATTTAGAGTGTATCATTAGAGAAAAGTTCAACAATTTCTAACAAAATTACACCACTTATTTGTAATTAGAGACCAATTCAAAATATCGACAACGTATAAAGTTAAAGACAAACTTAAAGACAAACCCCTTCTGTTGTTCTTAGGTTAAATTGATTTGTCGTTTTACATTGATGAACATTATACTTTATGAAAACAAGTTATTTATAAAAGTGTCATGATGTTAACACACACTCTGAACAATAACGTTCAATTTGGAACCTTTTGTGCAGTTTAAATGACTTTCCCACGAAATATCTCTTGAAGATGAAAAAATTGAATAATACAGAGCTGTTTTGAGGTTTCTTTCTTATTCAAAATGGATTCCAACGAATTAAGAAAGATTCTTTTAATAAAAAAAAAAAAAGATCCGTAAAAATTAACACTTAAGATGCATAAGGTGTTTCACTCCCGTGGGTGCCTAAGGGGGGGGGGGGGGGGTCAATGGAAACACTTTCCCGATGGAATTTTCAAATGAAACTAATACCACCGAGGGGTCATAAGACAAGGGCAAATGGCAATTAAACGAGTTCCGGTTTTGATGTCTGGAAATAGGGGCAAATCATTTGTTTTGAAAAGCGTCAAATCGCTCAAAAAGTAACATGAGGGTGGTTTCCGCGACCCTGCTCACAGCATACATTGCAAATCATTTTGATGGTTATATCTGCTATAGAAGGACAAATTTACATATATTAACACAAATCTTACCATTTTGTACATTCTGGTATTTTTAGTGGGGGCAGTCGTATTGCCATAGGTTTGTACAGCAATGGCGCGCAGCGCTCGGTGATGGAATCGCTTCTTTTCAGCACATAAACGGGTAATTATTTTTCTGATTATGTAATTAACTTTGTTTCATGCATATGAACATACATAAGCAGAAACTATTTCTGGCAACAGGGCTTGCTAATTTTTATTTTTAAATCACACTCCCGTTGGTGCTGGGGGGTTCCTAGGGACAAAAGCTAATTATCTCTCATTAACGGGCGAGAAAGTTTAGTAATTGTTTTTATGGAAAGAAGCGCATCGATAAGTTACACAATTAGAAAAAATTAGAGTTCGAAAATATTTTTCACGATTGAGAAAACGCCGAAAAACAAATCTTGGGTACTATGGAACCCCCCCCCCCCCTTAGGCACTTAAGTGTTAAAAACGTTCTGTAAAAAGAAATGTGTTGGTTATTTCAGAGAATCGCAATTGTTTTATCAAGCTGCCAGAACTTGTTGTTTCCAACTCTTTACCAAAAGAAAGTCAATTTTTCGGATACATTAATTGGTATCTGTACCGTGGACAGTAAGACAATTATGATAAGAACATGTGGTTACAGTGATGGCCCATAGCTCAGGTAATTTCTCAATGTTTTACTGCTTTAGTCACAATAATACATGTATAAGTTTGTCTTCAGATTTGAAGAACCGAAGGTCGTGGCTTCGATTTTATTTTCCTTGTGAATATATGAAATTGCCATGATGCTTATTATGTGCTTATGTTTGGGGCCTACTTCATAGACGTTATAAAGAAATCTTTTGGACAAAAGTTGTACATCACTTTCCAATGAAACTTTCATGTATTCTTTTGGCAAGATTGTAAGATAAATGAAAATAATAATTATGATGATTTCTAAGGGCGTGAAGGGAGAAAACGGCAGATCTCAAATCATTGAGACGAGCTACTGACCATGATGACGATTGTATTTCATTTTAAGTGTGACATTATACGATCTAATGATGTTGACTGTTCCATGCTTAATTTTGTTTGATATGAGTTTGTAACTTGTAATGTAATGATACAATGGTATATATTATAATAAAACCTTGTTTCCTGAAAAACATAAGAAAACAATGTAGTTTGTAATGGGTTGATCAGTGACATTACTTATTAAAAGGTGGGTGACCCGATCATAGTCCGATTTTTTCATATGGTGTTTCCGTCAGGCTTCACATTGAAGAATATCACCAAAATCATCTGATTACAAATTTCGAGTTAATCGGTCCAGCTATTGAAGAAGTAAATTGACCCAAAGGACAGTGTGTGATAGATTGTGGCCGACAACATTTGAGACGTTTTTGTTCATAACATGAACTTTACTTGCTGAAACATTTCGAGGGCCTTAAAAATTATTTCAATGTGGTAATATGAACAATATTAACTTTCTTCTGATACCTAAGTGTCAATTTTGATGGAGTAAAGTAGGGGGGGCGAGGTTGTCGATCGGGTCACCCACCTTTAAGACATTCAGACACTACTAGTATGATCTGTAGTGGTTAACATGGTTATAATATGTTTGATTCTGGTAAACCAGTATAAGGGTTTGCAGTTTAGGGTGGATTGGCGTCCATCTTTGATCGCCGATTCTCAGAAACTAAGACTAGTACTGAAGAGTAAGACTGATACAAACACACATTCGAAGTTTTATTTGTAGGTCTAGGTAGATTCCGCAGCTCCCTCCATCCATTTCTAGCTACGCGCCTGTCAAAAGATGGTATTTTACGCAATCATACTTGGAATAAGATTTTACTCAACAAATATAGGTTGGCTCTTTTTCAACAATCATGAGTAAACATTTAAAGAATATTGGCTTATAAAAAGCTACTTTTGAAAACGATTCGACACACGCGTCCTGACAATGCTGCTGACCATGGACTTGAAAATTCCAGGTTATACGTCTGATATGTACATCAACGCTTTACACAAATATGCACGTCTATAATTTTCATGACCTTGCGTTTATTCACCCATGAATATCTCAGCAGGTCTTTGACCACAAACTTAATTTTATAAAGATGATATTGCCATTTTCATTTTCAGCTCCTCAAATAACCGACGAAAGACGCCAATCATCATCAGATAATCGGATTCTCGTTCAAAATAAAATTTTCCAACTTGCCAATCCCTTTGCCAAATTCGTCGGCACGCGCGGTAAGTTTTTTTTTGCGTTGTCTTTTTTTTCGCGGTTATCTAGGACACTGTAAGCAAGCTTCTGGAGATAGGAAAGATCATTTATGACAATCAGCAAACATCCTTTCGCGTGTTCAATGAAAACAAAAGGCTCAGTTTTAATTAAAGTGATATGTTAAGTTTTCATGAAAGAAAAGTCTCTTCATATCATTGATCTTATTAAACTGGTTTTCTTGCACAACAATTCAAATCAAAATATATTCAACTCTGGCTGATTTTCAAAATAAATAAGTTTCACATTGCACTGAATGACGAGTTTCACCAGGCTCGGCCGTGCATATAGGAGTCTCATAGGTCGCTTAATCCCATATTCAATTGAATAGAAATGACCTTTCGAAATTTATTTTGTTGTCAAAAACAAATTAAGTCTCAGGATATGAAAAGAAAAAATATGTTATTCTAAAAACATAATTTGTTAAATAACAAAAGATGAAGGAATGTCAGGACATCTCCTAAAGACAAATGTCCCCAATTTGCACTGGATTCTTTGTAGAACACCGAAATAGAATGTTCCAAAGGTTTATATAACAAATTAAGTAAAAAGACTACAAATAAACTACGTTTTTAAATTTTCTGTACGAGAAGCTAATCTTTATGTTTTCCGAAATAGAAAGTACTGTTTCAGAATAAAACAATGTTATGATTATTTTTAACATATCATACACTTCAAATTTATATGTATGGTTTGCTAGAAAAGAAAACAATGAAAAAAAAACCCTCATCAACACGAAATAAAGACAAACATTACTAAGTAATTATTATAGAAGAAACACGGTAGACGATTATGATAATCGCGACCATTTTATCAGAAATTGCTCATAATTGCTATGCTTTAAAATACTTTTTCAGCAAATGCCTATTGCTGAAAATGTCTTTCAGCAAAATAAATTCAGTTTTAGCTTCAGTGTCCATTCAGAAGTAAACCAATTAGGCAAACTAGGTGATCATTGTAACCATATACAAAAAAAATAAACATTTGATAATTTCTTCAGCAAGGAGCGTGGCGCAAGTGCATTTTTTTAAAGTGTCCTTTCAGTAACAACATCCAAAAAGAGACAATTACCGTATTGTGGGTTTGAAACACTTCGCAACATTCCATCCTCTCTCTCCTCTTCTCTTTCTTCGTCTCTCTCTTCTCTCATCTCTCCTCTTTTTTCGTTGCGTCGACTTCTTAATTTTCCCGCGGTTCATAAAGTTTCGTAATAATGGTTCTCCACTTTCGAGTTTTGTCAAACACGAAGAGGATTCCTAACCCTACCCAATCTTTATATGTGTATCCATTTGACATTTTACACCTTTTAGGATTGTCTTCAACTTTAACCGACTAGACAAAATTGTGGTCAAAGCTATAATACTACCTGAAATCACTACGGAGATAATGAGGATTGACTTAATCATCGCGTTTATCTGGTTAGGAGTTCATACGGAGTGATAGAAGACAATTGATTTGGACACACCAAACTTCAAATCAAGCGGCGTGGGGGATTTAAGTATAACAATCACTTCCATCGACGATGAAAGTGTTTATTGAACAGATTGATGTAAAGCATAGATTCTGTTAGGAGATATTCTAAATATGTGTATGGTATATCCCATTATGTATTAGCTAAAAAATTTATTAATGAAGTTCAACTTTTATGTAGCTGATTGTCATGATTGTCGCCATCAGTCGAGTAGGCATTGACAAAAAGTTGCCTGGAGCAAACTTCCATAGGGAAGGTTTCCGCTTGAGTGATTCGTTACTTGATTTTGCACAGTCATTGGATAAACCTTTGCAAGGATCACGGCCTATCAATGGGACGCGCCAGTGAGTTCAAGGAAATCCTCGCGGAAGGAGGGGATTGGATATTTCTGACGCTTTTTGGATCAAAAACGTGTAGAGTAAGTCTCCCGGGATATTATTGGTTTTGTTGATATCTTGCTGTTTGATTCGTAGCTGAATGAATATCAGGTAAAATCGAATGGGGTAAATGCCCTCGAAAGAAGATAATATTAGTGTGTTTAAATGTGATTTTGATGTGTTGTTTTGAGTCATAAATTGTGCCTATCGGTAAGTCATATGCGTTGAATGTGTTTTTTGAAAGATAACTATTATGATTCCGAATTGACTTAATTTAAAACTTTGCCACTGCTCTCATGCTCTTTTTGCTTGACAGGAATACCCTTTTCCATAACACAATTAAAATTGGTATTTTGTTTGTGATAATTATCTGCAAATTCGGTGTAACGTCCAGGCGCGTAGCTAGCCCGGTGGTACCGAGGGGGCAAGTTCCCGATACGTGCAACAAATGCCCCGATCCCAGGCAAAAACATCCCGGTCGAAAGGCAAAAGAGCTGATTTAACATGAATATCCGTCTTACTTCCCAATTTCCCCTCAGAAAAATGTTCAGAGTGGGTACTCTGCCACCCCCACCTGGCTATCAATGGGTTAGACTGTGAACTGTCAAATTTAACTGACAAGAAACTTTTTGAAAGTAACCATACATAGTTAATTTTAATTGTAACTGCTTATGCGTTAATCACCGTTTTATTGTCATTAATTTGTATATGTTAGCAATTGCAAAGTATAATTGGCTCATCATTGCAAATTTCTAGAGATTTTATTTACTCGCTCCGGAAAATTAGCTTTGCTTCGTTATTTCCCACAACGCCTTTAATTTCCGTTTTTTCCTCCGGTGCAAAGAAGTTAATGAATAAACTTCCGCGAAGCTCTGTTGGCAAGTTCTACTTTATTATATTCCACAAGAAGAGGAAGAATCGACACTATCCTGACCATGATCTCATTATTACTTTGTGTGTTTACTTTTTACTGGAGTAATTAGTTAAAGAATTAACGGTGATTTTGCTAGTTCAGTGTCACAAAACGACTCACAATTTTCTGTACCAACCGCCACAGGAGGCATGTGTCAAGCGCGAAGCGAGGTGACGATTTTGCTAAACACTTTAAATTAAAAAAAAAACAACAGGTTTTTAAACGCATTGACGTGTTTTTTAAAACTTTTTGGCAAAACGATTCAGACTTTCTCTGAAATTTTACTTCTATATTATTACAAATCCAATAAACCTAACGCCTTCGTTCTCTTTTTCAATGAATTACACTTTTATACTTAAACACATCGATGTCTTCAAAATACTCCAATGTACTTTATGAAACAGTATGTTTACATTCTAAACCTTAATGGTGTTTATGACTAACATTTTCCTAAACAACACCAATCTTAAACATACTGTTTCATAACGTGATTAGATTGTTAATATTAAGAAGACATTGATGTGTTATAACTTTTTCTAAAATTAAAATTCAAATAAAGTAATCATATCATAGAACAGAAAATATTCTAGAGGTACTTTTACACAATGAATTATACATCGCTGTACATGTAGTGTAATTCAATATTAAATTTAAAGTAGCCACAAAGTCCCTATTATCCAAAACAGTCCAAAAAAAAACATTCAAAGTGATAAAATATTTTAAGTTGTATAAAGGAAATTCAAGCCAAAAAAATTATCAGCAAATTTCTTATTCGTACATCTGAATAATTTCTTTGACTTGATATGTTTACTACCCACATAATTGCCATAAGAAAATGCTGCTAAAATGAATGGGTGAAACACCATTCAAGTAATAAAAATTACAACATTGCAGGAAAAAGAATTTTCATTATAATTTGTTTTACTTCATATTTATTTTTTGCATTTTATTACGTGAGAGCTTAATACGGCAATCCAGTTTTCCTTGTTTTCTTTTGGGTTGGCCTACTGAGATCGTCTCAAAATCACAATATGCTTATGAGCGTAATTCAGCTTCTGTTGGCGAATTGTTGGCGAAGAACAATTTTGCAATCCTAATTAAATTACGAGAATAGTTTAACCTCTGGCAATAAGTAGTCGAAATTAAGTTGTATCGAAAAAAAAAAAAAAAAAAAAAATTTGAAGAATTTCATTTTGTTTTATAGGGGGGTCTAGGAAAATAATCTTTTCAGTATAATTGTGACTTACCTGTAGCAGTTTGGAAATAAAACTTATGTTTCTCGTTTTATTTATATCAAAAGCTTTCTATTGATATATAATCATAATTTCATGGTGTGTGGACTTTAAATTTAAAGTAGCCACAAAGTCCCTATTATCCAAAACAGTCCAAAAAGAAACATTCAAAGTGATAAAATATTTTAAGCTGTATAAAGGAAATTCAAGCCAAAAAAAATTATCAGCAAATTTCTTATTCGTACATCTGAATAATTTCTTTGACTTGATATGTTTACTACCCACATAATTGCCATAAGAAAATGCTGCTAAAATGAATGGGTGAAACACCATTCAAGTAATAAAAATTACAACATTGCAGGAAAAAGAATTTTCATTATAATTTGTTTTACTTCATATTTATTTTTTGCATTTTATTACGTGAGAGCTTAATACGGCAATCCAGTTTTCCTTGTTTTCTTTTGGGTTGGCCTACTGAGATCGTCTCAAAATCACAATATGCTTATGAGCGTAATTCAGCTTCTGTTGGCGAATTGTTGGCGAAGAACAATTTTGCAATCCTAATTAAATTACGAGAATAGTTTAACCTCTGGCAATAAGTAGTCGAAATTAAGTTGTATCGTATGTAAGGCACATTCCTCTGCATATAGTTAGGTTCCGTTTTGGGAGAAAACCTACACCGCAAATTACGGTAGGGAGCTGAACGGATCTTATAAATTTATTAGCAAACAGTGTATTTGCATCTAATTACTGATTTTGTGAGTTTTTGAGCCCAAAAAGTGTCCCATTGTGATTTGTTTTATACTACATTGAAAGAAATTGACTGCCTTTAATCGAAGTTTCTCGATCGAGATTCCAAATTTCTCGATATCGGTCGATATTCCAAGTTTTTCAATTTCTGATTTGATGAACTTGGAATCACCGTTTTATCACCAATTCTCCAAGTTTCTCAATCGATTTTCAAAGTATTTCGCGTAGAAGAACTTGGAGTCTCGATCGAAAAACTTGGAATATTGGTGCATAAAACTAGGAATATCGGTGGGCAACAGGCTATCCATAGACGCGTGTAAAATACCTTTATTAAATTTTACTGATATTATGATGTGTTAAGTAAGTGAAAAAGGTATTGGTGTGAAGGTTAGAACGGGGAAGAAAGAAACCAATGAAAAGAAAAAAAATGAGAATGCAAAGTAGAAAAGATGATGAAGGTGGAGAAGGAGAACGAGGAACTTTGAAGTATAGGAGGCAGGATGAAAAAGAAACGCGCAAATGCCAACATACCCAGATACTTGAGAAATGGATTCACATAATTCCTTTACTTTTACTTTATCTTTAATTACGGTACTTCGCGTCATGATATACGCGGTGGTTCGACCATGAATCTGACATCGGGTGATTAGCCTGGAAACAATTCATTATTTGACAGTATAGGGTTGGGGTTTTCCAATGGGCGCAATAAGCTGCAATAGCCATCGTAAACGACAATTTCATGGCCAATTCCATGGGCTTGCTGGGTCATAACCATAATTTACAATGTCGTGTAATATGTAAACTGAAGGAAATGTACACTTACTGTGTTGATGGTGTACATATAGATTGACTACATCAGTACATGTAATGTGAACTTGAATCATGTGGATAGACGTGGGTTCATGGAAGTGTGTGACAGATCAAAACAACTAAATTGTTGATGTTGTTCGTTGTTGTTTTTCAGCCACCTTACTTTAAAAAAAAAAACAATGTTACCTTGTTACAACTTTAACAATTAAAGTGAGAGGGGTCCACGTGGACCCAACATGTTGTTTTTTCGCACGCCATGTTTTAATGTAATGCCAAATTATTTTGCCCAATATTTTATGTAATTTCCTAATTATCAGTTGCGCATATTTGGTTGGGAAAAAAATTCAAATCGACTATGGCGTTTTTATGCTAATTAGCATAACTAAGCATTTTGGTGGCGCTATTCAAAACTTGTTTTGCCCCTTCATACTGGAGTAACGTTTTCATTGTTTTATTGCAGCAATGTAATTGTATTTAGTTTCTCCTATTATGAACCAGATTTTATGGAAAAAGTCCTTTGGGAAAGTGGTTTTCCATTTTTCGGCGGGAGAATTTTGTGCCACGAATCCCCCAAATCGGTTTTTGGACCGCCATTTTGTATCAGTACAACCGATTTTCATTTTTTCCTGTTATGTGGTCGTGTTGATCAATAACCATCAATAACCAGAGTTTTGGTAAAAAATCCAATGCCAAAGTGGTTTTCAGAGGACACTTATACACTAACGGGAGTGCGAAAGACCTTATACACTTTGGCCGGTGTGGCAGAAGATATAGTCCCCCGGGCTCACAGTCCGGGAACAATGGTGAACAATAGGGCAATCGATTCAGTTGACTCTTCATGCAACATTAGTTTCAGGCTTTATTCCGTTGTCGTCTATGGAGCCCGGACTATGATACCTGCCGGACTATGATTACTTTCACACCGGTATTCACAAAGAATTTAGTCCTGGCTTAACTTTTAGTCCAGGACTAAGTACTACTAGAAGGACCTCCAAAATTCATCTTCTTTCCTATAGTAGCTTTTTCTGCTGAAAATACAAAGAGAAAGTACAGGTAGACACTCAAAGCTAAGAACTTACCTATTTCAAATTGTTTCTCTTTCATATTAGGCCTATGTTTTTAAAAAAAATTAAAGGGTCTTTCTAGATGGACTTAGTCCTGGACTAAGAGTTAAGCCAGGACTAAGTTCTTTTGTGAATACCGGCCTTTAAGTGTTAAGGTTACCATGGTCACAGAGAACCCCCAGGAAGACCTAGCCCTTGCACGACATGGGTTGATAAAGTATTGTCTTTAGTGTAATAATTTTCAATTATATTTTTTTACAATAAAAAGGTCTCGATAGATACTAGGATATTAGGCGGGGCGTGAGAGCAGAAGACCCGGAAAAAATTCCTCTATCCATGATTTTGGTATCAGTTTATGCCAGAGATTCTACACTACAACATATCAAAAATCCGCAAAAATCCGCTTTGGGGAAAATTTGTTATGAGTATTTGAATATCGCACTCTTTAAAATTTCGTAGGATAACGTTTTTGCAGAAAGTTCTATTGCTAATGCGGTTGCGCTGATACGCAAAACTCCACACGCGACTCACGCGAGCGTTATTTTCGCGCATTTAAAACCATATAAGAGCATACGCACTATTAGCGTAAACTACTCACAACACAGTAAATAATTATCTCTACGCATTGTGACTATCGCGTTGATTTTGACTGGTATTTTACGATCCCGGGATTATTTTCTTAAGTTTACTGATAAAATAATTATTAAAACGTATATAGTTATTAGGTAAAACATCATGAATAGCATGGATAAATAGAATAAATATAAATAAAGAATTTATAATTTGCTATTATCTTGAAAACGAAATTCTAATCCAAGGTACAGAAACAAGTAAGAAAACAAGACAAGTACAATTAGGAAAAAATAAATTAAAATGGATGTTTGAAATAAACATTTTTGTTTACCTTTACAAAAAGCATGCCCGGAAAGCATGCAGAAAGAATCTCTCATTAAACAGTAACAAACTACAAAAATAATGTCAAAAAAAAAAAAAAAAAAAAAAAATGTTAAGGTTACCATGGTCACAGAGAACCCCCAGGAAGACCTAGCCCTTGCACGACATGTTTAATGTAATGCCAAATATTTGCCCATATTTTGAAGTAATTGCCTTATTATCAGTGCGCATATTTTGTTGGAAAAATTCAAATCGACTATGGCGTTTTTTATGCTAATTACATAATACCATTTGGGTGGCCTATTCAAACTTGTTTTGCCCCTCATACTGATAACGTTTTCATTGTTTTATTGCAGCATGTAATTGTATTTAGTTTCTCCTATTATGAACGCGATTTTATGGAAAAAGTCCTTTGGGATGGTTTTCCATTTTTCGGCGGCGGGAGAATTTTGTGCCACGAATCCCCCACAATCGGTTTTTGGACCGCCATTTTGAATCATACACGATTTTCATTTTTTTCCTGTTATTGGTCGTGTTGATCAATAACCATCAATAACCAGAGTTTGGTAAAAATCCAATGCCAAATGGTTTTCAGAGGACCTTATACAAACTACGGGAGTGTGAAAGACCGTATACAACTTTGGGCCGTGTGGCCGAAAGATATAGTCTCCCCGGCTCACATTCGGGAGACAATGGTGAACAAGAGGCAATCGATTCAGTTGACTCTTCATCAAATTAGTTTTCAGGACTTTTATTCGTGGTCCGTCATGGAGCCCGGACTATGATAACCTGCCGGACTATTATTACTTCACAGCAAACCGGTATTCACAAGGAACTTAATTCTGGCTTAACTTTTAGTCCAGACTAAGTACTACTAGAAGTACCTCCAATCATCTGTTTCCATAGTAGCTTTTTCTGCTGACAATACAAAGAGAAAGTACATGTAGCACACTCAAGCTCAGAACTTACCTATTTCAAATGGGTTTTCTCTTTCATATTATGTTTTTTAAAAAAAATTAAGGGTTCTTTTCTAGATGGACTAGTCCTGACTAAGAGTTAACCAGGACTAAGTTCTTTTGGATACCGGCCTTTAATTGTTAAGGTTTACCATGGTCACAGGAACCCCCAGGAAGACCTAGCCCTTGCACGACATGGGTTGATAAGTATTGTCTTTATGTAAATAATTTTCAATTATATTTTTTACAATAAAAAGTCTCGATTAGATTCCTAGGATCGGGTGCTACATACGAGACAAAAAGGTTTCCAGTGCACTTTTTTTTTATAGTGCTCATGTAAACCTGCAAGCCCCATCGTAATTTAATAGCCTAGGACCCTCTTCTTGGGTGTATTCTTGTAGTTTGTAGAACAGCCAAGAAAAAATTAGAACCAAAATAATAATAAATAATGATAATAATACTAATAAGTATAAAAGAATATCACTTCCTTCACTTTAACTTCAACATATACAAAAAGAACATATTCTTAGTTCATACAAGACAAAAACGGTGTCTAATTTGCCCTTTTTTTAAGTGTGGTTTCCCACTAGTTCAGAAATGAACGACATTTCGACGCTGATTTATAAGTTTTTATAATCCGTATAGGACTCATAGTTCACCTCCCAACGGTAAAGTTAGAGCACTCGATTCAATTGACTCTCAGCCCGCAATATTATGTGAGAGAGTAATGGTGAGTCCAACGGATGCAGGTACAACCGACAAGAATCAAAAATTGATACAAGAGTTACCTTGAATAAGCGAAATGAGGGAGGTGAGGCAGGTGTACCACTGGCGTGGGGATGGGAAAGTAACGCGGATAAACAAGTGTGACACCGTATTCGAGAGCCACAAATTACCAGTCACGTATCAATGGGGGAAAAGACATACTATAGTCCCTGATAATGTAAATTTAAGGGCCTTTAACAAGGAATAGGAAAACAATGCCTGAACAGTATAAAAAATACTGTGCACTTGTGAAAAAACAAACAAACATTGATTTACCATCAAGTAGTTTAACTGTGGCAGAGCAAAGTACGATAGCCATAAATTGCAAATGGTCACAAAGCACAGATAAAAACCTGGAAAAGGGGCGGGGAACAATACAGAGACAAAAGGGGACTGCATAATTTAGTTTTAACGCTTTTTTTTTCCGTCGTCGTCTATGGTGCCCGGACTATGGCTCCCGGCGGACTATAGTTACGTTGCTTTCACACCGGCACTCGATACCGTAGTGTTCCCGGTGAGAATGTAGATATCAGTCCGCCGTGTAGCCATATCCGCGGCTCCCAACGGGATAACGCGTGAACTAAATGCGTGAGAGTCAACTGAATCGAGTGCCCTTTCTTTAACCGTTGTAGGTGGACTATGGATAATAAATTCGGCGGACTATAAAACTTCTACACCACACCGGCACCCCAAGCAAGCAGTAAATCTGGAGGTCAGAGCAGCACAGCACAGGTCGCCATTCCCATTGCACGTCCTCTATTATCAGTAAGCGTTTGAAACAGGCGGGTTCCCCTTGACTGGAGCTGTAACGTTTTGCATCACTTTTTTCTACCCCTTCCCTTCTCAAACACCTATGCTGAGTGAGGACTTAAGTCTTTCCCGGCAATATAGCTTTTTTCAGTTTAAAGTTTGATGTCTTTAATTCGTTTTAATAGACAATCCGGAATAATTGATGATCGGTTAACTTATCCGTAAACTATATCACGAATAGGCTACTCTTGAAGTGTGCTTTCACCTTTTTGAAGAACAAGTTGAGTTAAATTTTTGGTGATTTAAGTTGAGTGAGATTGGAAGTTGGGAACAAGAGGGATAATGGGACGTGAAAGTGCTTGTGAAGTTTTTTTATGTAACTGATGGTTCATAGTTAACAATTGTTTAATTAAACTTGGGACATATAGAAAAAAATGCGCATATCATTGTAGACCGAAGCTAGACAACCATTTGTAATACAATGTATTTACGTAGCATGTGTAAAAGGAATTCTTGTTCACCTGTCCTTTTGATACACTCAATAATCAAGATAATAATTTAATATGAGCTTTTAGGTAGAATTTTTGATGTTGTATGTGTGGTACGAGTGTAATGACTGATGCTTTGCCTGACCATATTACAACCAATGATCAACTTCTACCTGACATAAGGACCGTATAAAAAGTTAAGAAGAAGGTGTAAAGTTAGAACCTGGTCTAAGTCAAAATCAGTTTTGTCCAGATTGCCGAAGTTATTACAGTTTTCTTCAATAAAGTAACTTGCAAATTTCAAAGATTAAAAAAAAAACACAAAACACACACTTGTAGGACTTACTTAACCACTATACCAGGTCTAACCAATGACCCGGTGTCACTCTTTTAGCTTATAAGTGTGCACCACCATGTACCACTAAATATCCCTCCAATACGTTTTTATTATGCAGTAAAGTCAGCCGATAAAATTTCCATTGCTCAACACGAAAGGACTGGGTTACATTTAACGCGTATCCCGACATTTCTTGTATTTAAGACAAATCTCCATGCATGATAGACACTTATTAACATTAAGACGAACCCTTTCCTGCAGACATTAACTTACTAAGACCTGAGGAATTAGAAATGAACATGGTCGAGAGACAATAACGGCCTCCTCAAGATACTTTTAATGAACTGAAGTGTCCTCGCACGGACTGTCCGTTCAGACCA